>VZTF01008143.1:1653300-1782442 GCA_013397755.1 Cnemophilus loriae
ATTTCTAGGGCTGTGCTTGCCCGGCTCCGGAGGCACGGCGGAGACAGGTAAGGCGCCCTCAGGGATCAGAGATGTCCCCGTCCGCCCAACTTTCGGATTCCCGGGCGCGGTCCCGGTCTCACGCATAGATGCTTGGCGTGGGAATAAATTTAGGGAATGCATGAGCGCTCGGCCGCGCCACGCAGCTTTTGCAGCACGGGTTTTGGAGGGGCTCGTGCGTGTGGCGGGGCGGGGATGGCGCACCCCGGCAAGGAGCGCAGAGGTTGCAGCCGCGCGGCTCCCAACGCCCGGCGTGAAGGGGCGAGGGGACGGAGCCGCATTGGAAAGTTGCGTGCTGGTTTTTTGGGGAGCTGCGGGGAAGGGAGGAGAAGCGGTAGGGACCAGCCACATGCCGGACACCCGCATCCGAATGCCCGCGGCCCCGCGCCGGTTGCAGCCTCGGGAAACTTTAGGTGAGAAATTAAAATCATCTGGCGGGAGCAGGCAGCCGGGGCCGTGCAGGGCTGGGAGCGGGCGAAGCTTAGCGGCGGCGGCGGCACCCTCAGGAAAAGGCTGCCCGCGGTACGTGCGGGACCTGCACGCACTTTGCAAACGCCGGGCTGTCCCGGGACAAGGCGGGTTCATGGCTGGTATTGGGACGCGAGTGTGTTTTTCTGTTCCTCGCTGAAGAGCTAGGCTCGACTGTCAGGAGGTGCTGGGATGAAACCCATCTTCACTTTGCTTCGGCATGGGGACAGGAGTGGGGCAGGCTGAGGCTGGGCCCTGTGCTCCCCGGCCGCTGGCTTTGAGTCTCGCTAATGGGGGCAACAGAGTCCGGATCTGGAGCCGTCTCTGGAGGAAAAGGATGTGCCGTCCAGTGCTGTCTCGGGGCTCCTTCTGCACTCAGGAGCTGCCTAGCAGGATGGTAGTGCCAAGCCAGCAGCTGCTGAGCTGTGGGTTTGCCTTCCCGTTAGTCGGGGCCTCGGGACATGGCTCAGGGCCCTGAGCTGCGGTCTGACCCGAGCGGCGTTAGATGATGGCAGAGTGCATTCTGCCTTCTCCTGCCCCGGAGCTGTGTGGCCACCCAGCTTCCCCTTGCGAAGGGGAAGTGAGAGAGTCTCTGCTGCCTGAGAAAATCCCTCTCTTTTGCAGTGCGAAGCACAGACATTGCCGATAAGCATTCAGTTGCCGGTTGGCATCACCTCCTTCCTTACGGTTATAAAGGAAAGAAAAAAAGAAATCCCATCTTTTGTTCGAGCAGGAAAACGAATAGGCACTTGATGGGATGAGGAGAAAGGGCAGTGTCCTGGGAGGCCCTTGCTGAGTGCAACAGTCTTTTCAGATGATCCCTGTCGCAGAAGCAGTGTCTGATCTCCTGGAGTAGGTTTTGTGCTGTGGCAGATCGGGCTGTAACCCGAGGCTGGCTCCTGAGAGTGCACTGGCCAGCCTGGTTGTGATCCCTGTGGCCGCTGAGCCCGAGTGTGTGCCGGTGTCCGTGCGGGCACCTCCTTCTATCCTGGAGTGAGTTCGGCATCAGGACTGTTAAACTAGGAGGAGGTTTGTGAGCAAACCGTGTCTCTCAGGCCATTCAGTCGCTGTAAGCAGTGTTTATTTGAATGCGGGGTTTTCCCGGCTAAGCAGAGCATCACATGGTGTTGGAGCCAGCAAGGAAGTTGCCTCTCTGTGGCCGGCACCAGCGGTGGTTTACCGAGATGATGCTGTGTGGCTGCAAATCCGGTCAAATGACTTTATTGCCAGCACAGCGAGCAAAGGTATGGGGTAATGGGATGCAAACCTCGATCAGGCTACACTCAGCTCCAGTAAATTAGCCAGCCTAGTAAGGAAAACATGCCAGAGGTAGATGGATTTATGTTTCAGTCTGGTGTATCTGAAAGCCTTCCCCCATTATGAAAGTCCCTCTTTAGGTTCCCTAAGGGAGGTTAGTAGAGAGGGGAGACGTTTTTAATAGACAATAATATGATAATCCACATGGAAAAAAACCTCATGCAATATTTCTACAGTAAGAGATAAACAGTGCAGCTGCCAATTTGTATGTAGCCAAGCAAACCCTGAGATAACCATGGAGGAGAGTGGGTGGGAGACCTGTGAAGATAAATCTGAAGGTTGGATGGCTGTGTGTTTTTCATTTTACCGTAAAAAGCAATGAAGTAAGAAAGTAACAGATTTGAGTGACCCAAGTACTGAGCCATTCAGATGATGTTTATGCAGCTCTGAGCAAAGCTCGCTCTGAAGCCTTCTGAATAGTTTACTTAAAAGCTATTATTTTTAGTAGTGACTTAGGAGATGTAGCAAGGTGGGGAGGGGGACCAAAACAAATTGCTGCCAAGCAAGCGCACGGCCACACATACAAACATGCACACACACACACCCACGCAAGCACTGAGTGTAGTGCCTTATGCCCGTGTGCTGTTAACTCAGCTCTTGCTGGAAACAAAAGCTTTTTTAGACTAGGAATCACATAGTTGTCAGACGATCGCTGAAAACCACTGATACAAGCTCGGTGGGGGGCTCTGACCCAGGTTAGGATGCTGCATTTTGTTTTCCTAGTTTTACTGCTACAGAAAATCATGGTGTGTGGTGTCTGGAGTGACAGTCATGCATACTGGTCCCAGAGGGCTCTATGGAGGCGCTTCCCATCTCCCTGCCTTGCTCCTTCTGCCCCCCCATCCTTCTTCCCAGTATCTACTCTGTGTTTGGCACCTTATACCTGGCTTTAGAAGGTTAAAAAGAGAAAGAACCCCACTGTGCTGGGCTGGAGAAGGCAGCGCTTCCCGTCCCAGCAGCCGGTCCGGGCAGGCGGGTGGCTTGGTTTCCTTGCAGAAACCTCCAGTGCTGCCAGGCACCAGGACATGGTGGCCTTGTACCGCAGATAGCTTGAGAGGAGAAAGCATCCTTCATGGGGTTTAGGAAGCTGTCAGGTTCAGATAAGGCTGGGATCCTATCCTGTGGGACCCCCAGTTGTATTAATAAGGAAAAATTAATTTTTAAGCACTGGGATTGCTGCCAAATTATATGACCTCTGACAGACCAGCTGTGCTAGGAAAATAAATTGTCTACATCTGAGACCCGTGATCCTATCTGAAATCGAAATAGAAAAAAAGTTGTCATTTAGCCACGGTGGTGGGGGCAGATTGCAGCAGCCTGAGAGCAAACTAGAAGCTGCTAAACTTGTTCTCCATTGTGTGGTGAAGTCACCACCACCATGCCCCCACGGGGTCTTGGGAATACAGTTGTCTAATCCGGGAAGTGTGGAGAGCTGATGTGCCTGCACACACCCAACTGGGGCTGATGGTGTCAGCACCGCGGTGGGGGCAGAAGTGGGATGTGAACGTTTCCAGCTCCATCCTCACTCTGTAACAGCCCTTTGACACATTTCTAATTATAATACACACACACAGACAAAGAGGTAGCTGGGCTATTTTCAAAATCCCTGTCTACACCCTGGTGGAAACCGCAATACTAGCAACAACATAAATCAGGGCTGTTGCTAACAGTGTTGCACACGGCTTAGCGCTACAGTAGCATGGGTTTAATCACACTCAGAATCAAAGGGTCAGCCTGCTCCCTGCCTGAGCCAAAGCGCAATCTCAGAAGGCCAGATCCTGAGCCAGGCTTGATGCCTGTGCAGTGAAAAGACACAAACACAGACAGGGAGGAGAGGTTTGTCAGCACGAGGTCAGCAGGCACAGGGCCAAATACTCAAAATCGCAACTTGGATCTTTAACCCTTTCTATGTGCAAGCGGTGCCCCTGACTCAGGGAGGACAGCTAGAGTAATGCTGGGAGGCTCGGGCTCCAGCTACAGCCTTGGTGAGGCCACCTCTTCCCAAGCAGTTTGGGAAAAGGGGTACAAGCAACAAGCTGGCATGCAGAATCGCCTGAAGTATTACTTGCAGGGGTGGATAGCTGTAGGGACTTTCTGTCTGACTGCTTCTTCCCCTCTCCTCATACTTGATGAGTCAAAGAAAATGGGCTCCAGAGATAAAGCACTGGGCTCCAGGTCTTTGAAACCTGCCCTCATTTCTCCCTGTGCATTTGAGACAAAGGCAAGACATCTGCCCAGCTGTTCTGGTGGGTCACCCCTAGCTGTGAAGTGCTGTCTGCATAGGGCTTGAACGCTTGCCCTTTTCTATGTCCCTTCTAGGAAGATGGTGAAGCTGAAAGGATGCTGTCCTTTTACTCTGCTTACGCTTTATTGAAAGGCTCCTTTGAACCCCCTTTTTTTAAAGGAATGCACGTGGAAAGAGGAGGGAGAAAAACCCGTTGTGCATATAGACACACACACACACACACACACACACACACTTATAGTCTCCCTGGTTCCTCTTCTCTCTTCACGGGCACACGGATCTCTATCTTTCCTCTTACACACAGAGCCCCTCCAGTCATAGGGGACTGCCTTGCTGCCTGCCACACACACGAACATTTCTGCATCCATCCCTTCCCTGTGCTGTCCCTCACATACCCAGAGTGCCTTGACAACTTTCTCCCTTATGCACACCCCAAGCTCGCTGCTGCTTTCCTCTCTTTCTGTTTGACTGCTGAATATGTGCTCAGCAGGTAACAATGTGTTTAAGACGCTCACCAGAATGTGCAATAACTTTGGTGCTAGTGGTGAGGCTCAGCAGCAGCTGGATTTGAGCAAGCTGTCAAAGGCTGAAGCCACTACTGCTCGGCCGCGTTGCATGGGGGGACCCGCGGTGGGGCTCTCTCTGAGTGGCTCAGGAGGTGCTGCTTCCCTCCCATCCCATCCGTGGGGCTGTCTGCAGCCAAGGCATTGCATTGTGCTCTGAGACTCCAACAGGGCCCCTGGGAGGGAGGGCCAAGCCAGGGGTGTTGTGAGATTGAGAGGCTCTGCCAGCTGCTGTGGGAAGAGGCAGGGGTAAACTGCCACTGCCTGATGGGGAAAAACAGGATTCAGTTTCAGAATGGACCCTGACAGATGAGTTCAAAAGGTGTGAGGAAGCTGGGAGGGTGTGGGGGGAGATGAGAGATGAGATAAGCTTTTTTTTCTTCTTGGAATTTTTGTAATAATAATACTAATTAGTATTTCAGAGGCATTGAACAACTTTTATCAAGCCTGAAGCTCTTCAGAGAGGAATCCTAGGGGAATCTTTTTTCCATGTGTACAACTAGAAATGTCTCTTGTCTCCATGGCCCTTGAACGAGTCTGTTATTGACAGCATTAATGGAGGTGGCTCAGCAAATTTTCACCATCATATTTTTCCCTCATGTAGCCTACAGGTAGGGTGGCAGGCTGCCATGCAGGAAGCTTCAAGCTTCCCCAAATCTGTTTCCCTGCCTGCAGTACTGGGGAGTTTTACTCAGAAACTGCCTGACCTGCAGCTTGAGGGTCTCCTAAAGCTGCCACCTGTTCCTGGGAGATGGCAGTGTGTTTTCATGAGATTTCAAGCCCTTGGAAGCCTAACAGAGAGGCAGGAGAGGCAAGCATGATTTCCCCAAGTTCAAAATGCAGTTATCCGCCTCCCTTGTGTGTGTACGAACACACCCACATGCTCTCCAGGATGATTACTGGAGCAGCCAGGAGTTGTAATTCCAGACCCACAGACTACATTCGCAGGCAAGCTGGGAGAATTGTGTGTACACGTATCTATAGAAAGACTAACACTATTAAGTTGGTTACCCTATTGGAATTGCATTTGCCTCTGATATAAGATGACAAATAATAAAGTTAGTGAAGATGGATAAACAGGATATAAAATCTCATCAAAGCTATAAGAGAGGGGTTGGACAGGATGGATATTTAAAGGTCAAGGTTGTCGTTGGCTCACATGGTAGAAAGCGATGTCAGCCCCAGGAAGGCAGCTATCCAGAACCCCGGGGTAGAAATCAGCTGAACTCCAGTGATTTCAAAGCAAATTACCCGGATTTGCAAGCAGGATTTGGCCCTCTCAATTTCCATGGTGAAGCTTAAGTAGGTCTCTATTTCAAGGTTTCTACTTAATTCTTTTGTGGATTAATATGGGGAAAAAAAAGTGCAGTTATCAGAAGTCTCCAAATCTCCTTCTCTCTCTTCCTCCCTCCAACATTCCCTTCTTATTTAAAAATAATTTGAAATGATCTCTTTTTGCAAAGGCTCACAGCTAAAACGTTTCATTTGCTGAGCTTTCCGGTGTTCCCCTTTCACTGCTGTCCAGTGCTATAAAATGAATATATTGCATCCCTTCCCAGTTGCCTTAGGAAGCAGTCAAATGGCTGCATTCCTCAACTGATGGATTGGCGCGTTCCTTTCTTGCTTAAGCCCAGACAGTGTTTTATGAGCTTGTCTCATGACAGGCTTGAGACACTTTGAATTGAACAAAATCCTAGTTCAAATCACAAAAGCAGTCTTTAAATTCTACTTCACTGTGTCTCTGCTTTTAAGTGAAATTTTAGTTAAACTGGTAAAAGTCCTCAGTGAAATGTTCAGGAGACTTTCCTGGATTGTGTGAAATCTCAAGATGTGGATGTGGGTAGTGCTCCGGAATGAAATGTGCATGTAAGAGCCTTGTGTTGTTTGGGTGTGTTTGTCCATTAATTTGTTCAGGAAGCCTTTGAAGCTTTATCTCGCAATCCAAAGCAAACACGCTTCTGCTATAATGATCTATGCTACTGGGGATAAAACATCTAATCTTATTAGCTTCCTCTGCACTATGTCTCTCTCCTTGGCCAATGGCTAAACTGTATGATTTAAGTGCGAGAGTTCATATTTGTGTTCCTGCCTCCTGCGAAAGTTGTGCCGCGTGGTCTGGGGTGAGAGCCCTGCCACGATAGCTGTGCCCAGCCAGGGTCAGAGCTCAGGGAATGAGGCAGGATGAGCGCCAATGGTAATGAATCCTTGGCAGAAGAGATCTCTTTGTCTCCTCCATACCGGGGTTTGGCAAAGTGCTTGGACACGCATGGACTTTGAAAAACTCTGATCTTTTAAGAGCTGCGTGACTAACAGAACTGAAACATGGGTTTCCTGTGCAAGGGCTTGAGCCAAGTTCAGCAGCTCTGACAGAAGTGGGTCATGTATGCCAGCACCTGTATTTAGGTGTGCCATCAGAGGGTCGGCAGGGCAAATCTCTTCTGCCCAGTGCTGAATCCTGGGACATGGGAATCTTCTGCAGTGGTTGAATGAGAGTGTGAAGTTGGGCTGGGGGATTTTATGCCAGGAAGAGAAGTGACAAGGCTGGGCGGTGCATCTGCCTGCTGTGGAATGCCCACATCTCTCTCTTTTGTTCCTTTGCTGTCCTCAAAGGCTGCTCTTTTCAAGCAGCACAGACAGTGATGCTGCTGCTTCTAAGGCATCCAGAACACCTTAAATTTTGTGTGCAGCTCTGAATGATATCCCAAAAGTAAACTGAGCTCAGCAGATCAAAACACATGGTAGTTTTATGCTGGACACTACAAGCTCTGAGAGGCTGTAGTATGTATGTTTGTTGTAAAACGGGCCTCTCTGGCGATGATTATTTTTGTTACAGGCAGAGTTGGCTTTAGTTTCTGTGTGGAAGGTCCAACAATAACAGTGAGCCCTGCTCTCCTGGGGTGAGTGAAATCCAGAGGGGTTTAATTGGCAGGAAATTCAAGTAGGAGAATGCCCTGCTCCCGGCCTAAGGTTTCGGCATGCGCCTGATGAGCTGCAGAGCTGAAAAACCCCAAGTGTGGGTGAAGGTTCCTGGGGCCTGGCTGTTATTTTTGGGTCCTCTGAGTGATGATTGCTTGCTGTAGCCTGGGGGAGGCAGGAGGAGACTTCATCAGCCTGGGTGTCTCCAGCAGGTCAGGGCAGAGAAAGAGGTGTCTGCCCCTTGTAAAGGTTGAGGAGCTCAGCTGCTCATAACCATCTCCATGGCAAACTTTGGAGCTGTGCACTGTACAATGCAGGATTTACAAGATTTTGCCCCTTGTGAGCTTCTCCAGGTCTTCTTTTCCCATCCCCATGGCTTGACCTCTGGTGTAGTTCCGCTGTTGGGGTGGCCCTGCATGGAGGAGGTTGCAGGTATAATTTATGTTATGGTGAGCCTTAATGGAAAGGGGGCTTTGCAGATTTCCCAACCTGACCATAGACTACTCTAACACTGCCAGGGAGTATTGACCTCCTTAGCCTCCTTTGAGGAGTCCTGCTGCTCTCCTGTGGCCTTGTTTTTGGCACAGCTCTCCACTGGCCCCTCTACCATGTGGACTGGCAGGGGCCCCAGCAGTTTACTTTCAATGCCTGCATTCTGCTTACTGAGCAACGGGATGTCCCACACACCTGGCAGACTTGGCTTGTACTTCAGAATTTAATTTTAATTTTATTAAGTGAATTCAGGGCTGGCAAAAGCTGCTGAAGCCCATTAGCTATGGAACACATCTTCCAACGCATACAGACTGAGCAGTAGCTATGCCACTAACCTTTTCCTTTTTTTTTGATTTTGTGTGGATGCAATGCATCAGTTTGTAAGAATCCATTTACACAGAAGCTTGAGCCTCTACTGTATACAAAACAGGCCATATTTTATACAGAAACACAGCAGTTGGCATGACTGCTGAGTCAAACCCTTTGCCCATCAGTGGGCATGGTGATAGATTTTTTTTGTTGTCGTTGCAGGTGTTCACCTGCTAGATACCTGTGAGTCAAAAGAGAAAAAGCCCAACAGAACAATTACAGAGATATTAAAGTAATTTTGCCTCTTCAGATAGCTCTAAGAAGCCTCGAGTTCCCTGGTATGCTGTTGCCCACCATGTTGGCAAGGCACTGCTGTGCTGAAGTAGCCCCCTTCCTTTCTCTGGACCTTCTTGGGGAGGAATGAATGAGAGGACAAAATATGTTCCTCTGAGAGACACAGATAAGCTTTCCTGCAGGTAGGAGACTTTCACTGCTCCAGGAAGATGGTGACATTTTCCTGGTGGTATCTGAACACCCGAGGGATGTGACTGGTGCTCTTGTTTACTGGGGGTGTTCACCTGCTTGTCCTGTTTTGCTGGAGAGACCTCAGCGGTGGGGAGCTGGGCTCCAGCCCCTCTCACTCAGGCTGTCCTCACTGCCACCAACAGTCGAATTTAGGCACCAAGCTGACCTGAAATTAGGATCAAGCCTAGGGTTTTCCTTAGCTCAGTCCCACTGAACTGCAATGGCCTTGCAGGGCAAGGGAGAAGTTTCAAGGTCAGAGTAGAACTGTATTTCTGCTTCTGAGCTCATTTGTTGGGGAAGAGCTGGAGCAAGCTGGAGGCTGACACCTTTGTTCACATGACAGTTTCCCTCCAACTGGTTGGGTTGCAAGGGCTCACAGGGTGTTCCCGATATCCGGCATGAGTAAGGGGCTAGCAACTTCTGAGTGGTGGGTGATGTTGGTGGTATCAGCCTAGCGGGTAGCATGTGTGTGAAAGCTGGAGAGACAGGGAGGGGATGACGAGGTGTGGAAGGATTGACTGTATTTTCATTGTTTCGAGACTTTGCCCTTTCCAAGAAAAATAATCTGCAGCTTGAATATTTTTCTTCGCTGGAGGGGGTGGACATGTGTGCAAACGAGGTGTGAATTTTTATGAGAAGGTGTGAAAGTGCGTACATGAGTGAAGTGTGAATTACACGTCTATTTGTACATTGATGTCAACAAGTCCGTGAATTTCTTCTTTCCACGTGAATGTCTCTTTCTCTCCCTCCCTCCAAACCCACATAAACACATGTGTGGGCAAATATGCCTTCCTGAGAGAAGATATTTGTGCAAGAATGTAGGTTTGTAAATGTTTGTGTGTTGAGCAATCTTTCCTGTGGAACAAAACCAGATGTTTTTTGGTATTCTCAGCTCTTCATGGCAGTGCTGCGTTTTTTCCCCTCGTATTTTTCAGGATACTTACAGGATTATTTTAAGAAAAAGGGAAGGCTGCAGATCTGCCTTTGGGTGTGTGCGAAGAAAGTTATTTTGAAGAATGAACGTGTTAGAGGGCATGAAAAACATGGGGGAAACTGAGTGTTTTTTCATGGCAAAGGAAGCCTCGCTGGCCCATGAAGGGCACTCCTGTTGCCCTTGTTTTTGCACAGCACACGTGCATTTTCTGCATGCAGCGTGCAGGCAGCAGGTTGTTTATTCTTTTTTTCCAGGAAACATTACTGCTGAGGGGTCCTGCCAGACTTCTGCTGCTTCGCTTCAGCTCTGGCAAGAGGGCAGTTTGAATGCAGGCTGAGATGTCCCTACCGAGAGCAGGTGGACTTGTGACAGCCTGGCAGGGGGCACCCCTGGGACCTGGCAGACCCTATGGCAGAGGAACAGAGCCAGACCCGCAGCATGGGGCTGAGGCCACACAATTGCACTGCTTTGCTTCTCCTGGGTGGTCCTGGGGCTTTGCAGTGAGCGCTGCTGTGGAGGGAGAGGAACATCCCTCAGGACCAAGGCAGTGGGGAGCACTGTGGAAACCCTTGGTTCACAGAACTGCTGGGATGTGTGGTTACTCTCCTGTATCAAGGGTGATGCTTCTCTGTGCCTTGGCTCCCTTGGGGATGTGGGATGTGCTGCAGGCCCGATCTCAGGGCATGCACATGTGGGCCTAGGGAAAACCCACTCGCACCCTCCTGCATGTCCAGGGTCCTCAGAGGCTGTGGGGATAACCTGACAGTGGGGACAACCCATGAGGGTTTGCATCCCACATTGTACCCCACTGCTTATTGTCAGGGAGGAGGACTTTCTACACTGTGGGACCAGGGTCATCCCGTATGCCTGCCAGCCTGCCCTATGGAGGGGCTTAGGGTTTTGTTGGGTTTTGCCCTTTTTGGCGGGTTTTGTGTGTTTTGCTGGGTATGAAGAGGCGATGCTGTCTTCTGGGGGCAGCTGTTGCAGCCTGTGGGCCTGGGTGCTGGTACAAGGGGGTGGCAGGGTAGTAGGGGCAACAGGACACACGGTGGGGGCCCCATGGAGAAAGGGACTTTGGGATTCGTAGTGCGTTATCAAATGACCCTGTGATGCAGATTTTCCTCCCAGCAAGTAATGCAATAATAAATTTGATTTGCTGCATTCATGAGATTAAATGCTTTTTTGATTATGAAATCACCCTCTAGGGCCTGTTCTAGCCCAAAGCTGAGAGAGCTTCCTCTGTTTACCACGCAGCCACTGCCAACCATTTGTGGGCTAGTCCCACAAAACCACCACTGCTGATTATCTGTGTCTGCAGCTCCAGTGGATAGGTTAGCTTGCAAGTCTGCTGAGACGGGTTGGTTGGGGCAGGCAGGTTGGGGAGGGAGAGCACAGCAAGCGGAGAGGGGTTTTCATGAGGCTGGGGCCAGGAAGGACAGGTGCTGTCCTTAGGTCTGCCACACAGAGCGGGTGGGCCTGGGCTCACCATTATCCCTGATGTGCCTCAGTTTCCTTCCCTGGAAACAGCACAGTTTTCTGCCCTCCTGCAGCTGGAGTGAATTTGTAGTGTCCAAATTCTGGTGTCTCCTGAGGCAGCTGTGGGAGACTGACACAGAGCAGCTTGCAAAGGAGGCAAAAGAAGGGATAAAATGAGGCAGCTCCAGATGATCTGATATCAATCTGTCTCTTACTTTATGGCTCTGTAATTGCTTTGGCAAGAGCATTCATTTCTCTTTTCTGGTCTGTGTGAAATGTGGTATGTAAGTGTGGCAGGAGGCGGAGGGGAAAGGAGTATGTTTGCTCTGCAGAATAATTCTCCTTGCCCAGAGATTAATATCAAATATTAGAGTACCAAAGGGATGTCAACGGCCTGGAGAATGGTCTTTATCAGACCACCCCTATCAGTGGCCCAGGGAGACCTGCTGTGCACACCTGATGCCCAGAATTTGTTTCAATGCCGTGTTCCCTTCTGTGTCTCTGCAGCTCAGCCATGCGGGGGGCGCCTGAACTCCAAGGACGCCGGGTACATCACCTCCCCAGGGTACCCCAATGACTACCCCTCCCACCAGAACTGTGAATGGGTCATCTACGCCCCTGAATCCAACCAGAAGATAATCCTCAACTTCAACCCTCACTTCGAAATTGAAAAACACGACTGCAAGTAAGAGCCTTCCTCTTCCTCTCTAGTACATAGTTACCTCCTCTTCCTGTTCTTGCCTAGTGGAATGGGTCTTGTACTTCCTTCCACCTGAAATCAAGCATCATCCTGTGCCCCCACAGTGCTGCATCTCCTTGCTTTTCAGGAGCAAGAGTTGCCTCTGAGGTTGTAAGATGCTGCTTTGGACACATAGGATGAGCCTACTCTGCAAAGAACTGGTAGTTCTTAACTTGGCCTGATACCACCTGAAAGCAAGACCCAACTGGCTTTCAACCTGAGCTTGACTTTGGTTAAAAGGCTGCTTGTTTTTCTGTGTCAAGGTGGCCTCACTGTTCTTTTAAACCATGCTGGGAGAGCAGAGCAATTTCCTGGTGTGTAACTAGGCAGAGGGATGGCAGAGAGCACTGTGGCTGGAGGCACAGATTCGGGCCATATGAGGCTGGAGGCGTGGTGGTCTGAGCTGTTTGGGCAGGATCTGACTTCCCATAGTGCTTTTCCTGCTATGTTTGGTAAACTGGGGGGGTGGTTTTGTTTGCTTTTTTCGCCCTTTTTCTTCTAAGAAAGGACCCAGAAACTAGATGCCTGGGAAAAACAATTAACAACTAGTAAAGAATAATTAATGGCATCAAAGGGCACCATAAAAGGCTGAGTTAATAACATGGTCTCAGCAGACATATAAACCTGTAGGTTTCATCTGGAATCCACAGCCAGCTACAGGGATGGCTGAGTGTGAAGGAGCTTGGGGTCTCCTAAAAGAGGCGTGACATAGCAGTCCTGCTAGATACACTGGTCCTGTTGATTAAAAGGGGGTTGCATATGGAGAGGGAGATGCTGTTTGTAAAAAAGGACAAAGGAACAGGGGAAGCATTTATGGGGCTGCAGAATCAGTCCTGCGGAGAACAAAGAATTCAGCATGGGTTTGATGATGTACTGAAGGTTATGAAGTGCAGAGCTGGATCCTCAGCTATCATAAATCAGCATAGCTCCTCTAACTCTAATGAAGGTGTGCTGATTGATGTCACTGGGGATCTTGTCACCCCCTACAGATAAAGCCTGGGCTAATAAGGCTTTGAACACCATGAACTCTCCCTGAAGTCACTGTGTGTGCAAGGTGTTTAGCGCTTTGCAGGATCAGGCCTGTGTATAAAGAAGGGAGAAGGTACATAAAGGCTTAATGTGAGCGTAGTTGAACACAACAAGGCCTTGCAGTAGATGTGAGAATGATAGTTGCTATCAGATTTTATTGTTGCTTGCATAGGCTGAACTGCACAGCCTCCTCATAGCTAATGCAGTTGCCCTAAATTCAGAGTAATAAAAAATGTATAGGCCCATATTTGCAGTTTGAAGAGTATATACATGCCATATGTATTGGTCAGGACAGTGTTGTGTGCAGGGCAGGGATTAAACTGGGCAGGAGGGACTCCAGCTTCTGCCTCTTCAAGGTCTCAGGCAAGCAAAAACAGGTTGGTCAGAGAGCTGGAAATCCCCATGGGCACCAGGCTTTTCCTCCACCTGTAGGAAGATGTCAGTTTTAGCTCTGAGCATCTTGTGCAACTTTTGCCATGTTTTGCGGCCTGTGAGAGAGTGTTGTCTGGTCCCAAGCTGCAGGTGGTGTGTGCAGTAGGACTGCCTGAGTACTGGGGGTGTTGGTTGTCCCTTTGCTGCTTTCTACTTTACTGTGGCAATCTTCTGAATGGCTGCTGTGTGGTCTCACTGTTTTCTCTTTCTGCGTGTACATGCACAAGAGAGCCTTTATTAAAGTGAAATACGATTTATCCACTGTGCACTTGAGCTTCTGCTGGCCACAGCTGTGAGCTGAGAGCCAAGCTGACTTAGGGTGCCTGCCCCCTCAAGCCAGCACTGAATAGGAGTGGTTTTGAAAGAGCTTCATGGACAGTGGTTGAGAGGAAGCATAACATAACAATGAAAACAGTGCATGATAAACGTGGCCTGAAATAAATGGATAGGAGTGAGATTTTTTAAGTGACTGACCAGAAGGAGGCAAATATGGACACTGTGTAAAGCTTGAGCATTAATACTTATATTACATTACAATACATTAATAACAGATGACCCTCTAGTGATAAATCTCATCTGAGTGTAAGAGGGTTTTTTATGAAGAAACAAAGACCTCATTGCAGCTGCAGGTGTGAACCTTAACAGAAACAGGAGTTCAGCACCAAGACACAGTCTCAGGGCAGAGCCCTCCTTTTGACATCTCATCATTAATAGAGAGCACATTCACATCAAGGTGACAGGCAGGTGGACTCCACTGGGGCACTTGATGTCTGGGCAGACAAGGTCCCCTGCTCTGGTGTTGCTACCTGGCAGCTATTGGAGCAACAATGGGGCCAGTCTGTGCTTCCAGCTGCCAGAGGTAAACACCATAACCCCTTCCTCTGTTGCTTCTTCTTTCAACATTTCATTTTACCTTATTAGGCTAAAGTTTCTCTCTCATAAAGCATAACATTTACATTCCTAAAACCCATTTGAAAGCCTACAAAAATATCTCTGAAAGTCTTTTTAGTTTTACTGTGTCCCTTCTGGCCTTCCTTTTATCTGCTTTAGATTTCCCTTTGGGACAGCAGGCATTTCCTCCTGTGTTTTGTACAGTGCCTGGCACCCTGGGGACCTCTGAGGAAAGGTCAGTGATTTCCCCTCGGCCAGCAACTGGCCGGAAGGGGCCTATGAACCTGGTGCTGCCTAGATGCCAGAGCAAGAGCTGGCTGCAGAGAACAGCTTTGGCAGCCTGGAGGGTGGAAGCATCAGCCAGGGATGGATGCCCAAGGTGGCAGCCAGAGGTGGCTGCTCTGTGCTGCTTGTTGCTATTGTTTTCTGGAGGCACATCTGGGCTTTTATTTTTCAGCTGTGTCCAGCTGCATTAAGAAGTAACTGCACTCTATCTCCACCATCATGAAAGGAGCAATTTGGTGTAATTGAAGCCCCAGAACATCTCTCTGTACTGTATCTGTGCTTCGAGGAAGTGTCTTGCTTTGGGAGCACGCTAGGTTAAGAAAATTGGCCTCCTCCTGCTGTTGTGGCTGTTGTGCACCAGCAGGGATCCCTGTGGCAGGGAGGGTGGGCATGCTGTGACAGGGAGTACGGGCCCCGGGCCATTGTTTGTGCTGTCCTGCAGCTGTGGGGCCACAGCAGTAATGACAGAGCTAAAAGGGAAGTTTGATGCTCTGATAAAAGATCTGCTGAACTATTTGGAGATGATCATCCTTAGTGCCTGGCTGTTTGTTCCCATTTGTGCTGCGAGTGCAGCCGTAGCTCAGGTACTGCACCCCACCTCATTGGTATCTGTCCACTGAACAGGAAAGTGGCAACCAGAGGAAAAGAGCAGGCTGCTGCTGTGGTGAAATGTTTCCACTTCTGTGTGGTATGGTGGTTGCTGGGCAGTCTTGTGCATGCCAGGGTTTATTTGGGATCCCAGGAGTGATCTGAACCATTTGCAATAGGTGTGCCACAGGTACGGCTATCCCCCAGCTTGTGCAGTGATGTAGCTGAGCTGTCCACTCCTTCTTAATTGCCATTTGGCTGTTCTGTCTGCTCTGCTTGCTTGGCAAATCCAAGTCCAAAACCTCAGCTATGAGTGAGTCATTGCATTTATGACCAATCACCTTTTCCGTTCGTACTACCCTCCCACTGCTGGTCTTCTCTTTGGACCGCTGAAAGCTCCCTCCTGCCTTTGGCTACTGACTGTGCCACCCCCAGCCACACTGAGCTGACCCTACCAGAGGATTAAGCTGGGCAGTGCACACACAGCAGAGGCACACTCCCCCTAGGCTGCAGTGGACATGCTCGTGCTTCCTCTGCCAGCAGAAGACCTTCGAGCTGAGTCATAATATCTGCTCCAGAGGAACTGTTCTTAAAAAGCCCGACTGGTAGTCAGACCATGCCCAGTGGATTTTTTTGCAGCCATTTCCAACACATGTTAGCAGCTGGGTTGCAGTCGGTGGGATCCCTGCCTGGGAAGGATTTGGGAGACCTCTGCCGTGGCTCGCAGCCCCCTCTGGTGGCACATGCCAAATGCTGGCGGAGGTTTCTGGAGACAGGGGCTGGGGACTCCCAAAATAGGCTGGAGATGGCAAATTGGAAATGGAGCTGCAGTCAAGCTCTTCCTCCTGACTTTGGGTCCCGCTGTCAAGCCCTGAAGGTTTCCAGAAACAGCAACTGGGGCCACTATCATGAGGAAATTTATGCAATGGTCACTGTGACCTCACAAGTGCCATAATGGTGCCAAGAGAGTTGAACCAAGCGCAGCTTCCTGATGTGTGCTGGATACAAGGCAGGCATGGCAGGAGGACACCCGCCTGCTCCCAGCTTGAAGGGCAGAATGAACCAAGATTTGGCCACGGGAGACACCATGCTCCTAGGGCCCATCTCGCAGAGCACTGCTGGCCAGGGAACACTGGCAGCAGCATGCTGGTGTTCCCATGCCACGGTACAAAGGGTGAGAGATGCGGCTTGGACAGCCAGTGAAGGCCTCTTATGGCAGCATGGCCATCTCCTGAGTGTCCAAAAAGCTGGGCACTGGAACAAAACAGCTCTGCATTCTTCCTAGAGAGCCACAGAGACACTGACTCAAATTCCTTTGAGCTGAGGTGGCAGGGAGAGCTGCATCCAGAGCCAGTACCCACAGCCAGCCAGGCAGCTGGGGGCTGCAGCATTCAGCCTGCCTCTCTTGCCATCTTCTTCAAACAAGAGCGTAATATTGCGAGAAGCCATCCTTCCATCAGTGAAGGTTAAGAGTAGACAAGGCAGCAATCATGGACAGCTAATTAGTAAATGCTTTGAAAAGTATGCATAATTAGCTTATTAGTAAACATTTTAGAAACAATGCAGTTCATCTTGTGATTGGCAAAATGCTTAGAAAAGAGAAATACATTTGGAGCGCTAGAGAATGCCAGGGGTTGGAGGGGTTCTTCAGGATGCGAGGGGAAGTGACTGTATCTCCTGAAGCACTGGGGGAGTCGAGCTTTAACTCTGCAGTGAGGGGAAGTCAAAGATGAGATGTTAAGGAAGGCATTTGCTTGCTCATACCTTTGTGGCATGGGTAGCCAGAAGCAACATTTCTAACGTACAGGAAATAATTCGGTCTGGGTAACATGACACTGCAGCTCAGCTTGTCTTCAAATGAGCTTCTACTGTTTTCTAGCTCCATCCAGCATCCGCTGTATGGTTCATAATTCCCATCAAGCCCGGGTCGTTTTCCAAAATGGAACATCAGTGAATGGGTTAGCTGTGACAGTGAGACCAGCCACATTAGTTAACAGCTCAAGGTTGTTCACATCCCTCATCTCTGCTTCCCATCTCTGCTTGCTCTGTGCCTGTGCTTCTCTATGCCCCAGAGCCTTTCCCTGGAGGGACAGGCGCAGTCCAGGCTCCGCAGAAGGTGGTGGCCCCAAATGCACTCTTGTGGGGTCTCCTATGACCCGCCAGCTCACTAACATCCGGTGCATAGGAGTCAGATCTCATTTTGCACCTTGTTTCCTGTTGGCATGATGACAAATTGAGGGCCAGCTGGTGACACTGGGAACAATAGGATTAGAGATAGAGACCTCTCCCCCTCCTTCCTGCTGTTGAGAAGGAGCTGGTAGTGGTAGTGGTGTACTCACTTCTTAGTCAGCCTTTCTGTCCGGCAAGGGAAGGAACAGGACCCCACAGAGTCTGGAGAGGGAGCAAGCACAGGGCTGGCTGTGGCGACTCCTCGCTAAGAGGGTTCAGAATTCAGCTACAAGTGTCAGAAACATGTGCCTTTTTTGAGCAAGCACTATAAGCTATACTCCAGCTTTAAGTCCTTGCATCTTTGCAGACCCTGCTCAGCGCAGATGCCCTAGGATAGGAGTAGAGCAATCCCACTGGAATGCCTGATAACCACAGTGTTGAGGTGCTCCTGCTTTCAGCAGAGCCTGAGGCCCTTGACTATCTTTTAAACAGTCCTTCAGCCCACGGTGTGACACCAGGTGACACCCTTCAGAGAGGTTTATCCCAAACAGGTCTCAGGAACCTAAATAAATGTCTGCGAGACTATGAATCTTGGTCACTTTTTTGTGTTGTACAGTGGGCTTAGCAGTGCTCTTCTACATCATGGGTTTGCTATCTGGATGCAGGAGTTAGAAGGCTTAGTGAATGTAGGGGGAGTGCCAGAATGATATTTTAAAAATTATTCATTTTTTGTTAAGGACTAGATGCAAAGCCCAGTAAAAGCAACGTGAGGTTTTACCTTGATATACATAGGAACTAGTTTAGCCTTTTAATGAACAACTGTTTGATTGAGCTATGTGCAGCCTTTTTAATGGATATAATCCCTATTGTCAGGCTGCAACAGGGGAGTGGAAGGCTCCCCAGCAAATATCAGTTCTGGGAGTTGTGAGATTGGGTTCTTCCCCTTCCCTGCTACTGATTTACTGTTCCTGCCTTGGTGAATCACTGTAAATTCCCTGTGTTATAAAGAAAAGAAGATCTGGGCATCTGCAGGCATAAAACTAGTCTAGATAAAACTAGTCTAGATAGCAACAGTGCAAAGCACACTCCCCTCCAAAGGCCGCTGAGCAGCAGCATCACACAGGAGCAGGTCAGAGTGCCACAGACAATGACCAGTTCATTCTCAGCCTTTTCTGGCTGGGTGTGAATTCTGCAATTAAATATGAATGCAAAATAAAAAGAACAGACTGCAAAGAGCAGACTGAAAAACAGAAGAAATTTGTGGTTGCTTTTGGCCAGAGCTCAGCACAGAACATATTTGAAGGAATTGGGGGAGGTTAGGTTTTAGTCTGAGTCAAGTTCTCCGTTTTCTTTAAATCGAGCGGCTGCACACCGCTATTGAATGGCAATGTAATAATATGTTGCAAACCACAGTCTGGTGATCCTGGAATTCCTTATAAGTTAATAGCAGTCATGGTCCACTAATCATAGCTAGGATGTTTTAAGCAACTGTCTTTGATATATCGGTTCAAACACACCATAGAAAGCCTCCTTATGCTGGCTTAGTGAGTAGATCAGATTAGAAAAAGTGAATAACCTAGGGTTTTTCTGTTGGTTTCTCACCCCACTGCTAATCCCAAGGAATTCTTGAGATCTACATACAGCCTTGGTGAGCAATCACAGTACAGTAGAATGGTGTGGTTTTAAAGTAACACTGGGTCAGACACGGAGATATTATTGTTTAATGAATTCCTAGAAGCAGAGCCTGAAGCAGTGGGGTCTGACAGCAGAAATCCTCTGCCAAAGACTTCGTTCTGTTACAAATGGCACGGAAATTGGCAGAGTGGCTGCTTGCGTTATGTGACTGCCCCCACCTTCTCCAGCAGTACAGAAGACACTATGTGAGGAATCTTTTGAGATGGAGTTCTGCTTTCCTGAGACAGGCGGTACTCACCCACTGGTGGTGAAAGTGCCCCTGTGCTCAGCCCCGTGCCTGCCGAGGCCATGCTGCATGCAGGGTGTTTGCATGGGAAGTGCTCAAAGTGTTAGAAACCTCCAGGGAAACCTCAGAGCTGGGGTTGTTGATGGATGTCGAACAAGGAGAAGTGCCCCCCCGCCTCCACCGGCAGCACGAGAGTTTGAGGCATGTGCTCAGCTTCCTTCCTCTTTTGTGAGTGTTGGGATGAGGTTTCATTTACATTGTTATTTTGCAGCGAGAAGGAAGGTGTAATGACTGTTTCTTTGGTAATACTGAGGTTTGGCTGTTAATCATGGGCGGGAACAAGGTCTGGGATCTCCATCAGCAGAGGGGACTGACTCACCACTGATCTATGTTCACTACATCTTGTTGAGGTTTTTTTGACCCATTTGATTTCTTAGGTTTTCTTTTGTGAAAACCCTCTGATTTTTCTGCCGTTCGGGAGCAAAACATCTCTCTGTTTTTAAATATGGCAGATGGGGATTTCTTCAGATGTCCAACAACTCAATTGAAGGAGACCTCAGGAGACCTCTCCCCTTCCCTGTCCCCCTTCTCAGCCTGTCTTTTCATCTGCAATCTGGAGATGTAAGGGCTATAGTAATAGAGTGTCAGAGGAAGTAATTGATTCATCACACGCCGAGAGAGGAGTCTGTTGCCTTCAGTGTCAATGGAGCTGAACCACAGCCTGGAAGGGTGAGGGAGGCTTGTAAACACTCCATGGCTGAGCTGGCAGGACAAAGCAGACACACTGCCACAGCTGAACGGGAGGGTGACACAAAGGGTTGCTTGAAAGAAAATCTTTCTGAACAAAGCAGTGGCAGGGTCCTTGTTTGTGGGAGAAAGAGGCACTGTCCCATGCCCCTCCTCCCAGAGCACATTAAGGAGAAAAGGTACCTACCAGCCTCACACAGCCTCCCATTCCCTTGTCTCTGTCTCCCTCTTCTATCTTGATGTGGCTATCTCTGACTTGCTGTCCTGGGCTGGGCTGAGCTCACCTCAGGGGTACCAACCGGCCTCTGCCAGCAGCTAATTCCTCCCACACCCCCAGATAGCTGCTGCTGTCAAAGAGAACCGTGAGAGAGGTCACTGCTGCTGCCAGTGCACAGCAAGGTGTGGCATGTGCATGGCACAGTGCTTGCCCTCACTCAGGCATTGACTATGCTCAGACTTGGCACCATTTGGTTCAGATGGCTATTGAGCTGCAAGTGCCCATATTTTGAGGAGAGAAGGAGGTAGGAGATGCTGTGCTATGCAGTACGCAAGGAGGGATCAGGCAGGTTTGGTGCACTGTTTGCCCCAGAAACAGCTCTTACTACAAGCTGGCACAGCCAAATTGTGGGAATGCCCAAATAGTGGAGGCTGCAGGCCGGTCTTGGCAGAAAAGCTTTACTCACTTGTGCATCAGCTAAGGCAGGAGCTGAGCTGTGAACAGGCTGTGTCTGAGAAAATGCGGGGTCAGAAAGTCGTCCTATGGTGGGCCAGTCCCAGGGTGACCATCCATCATTAATGAGGGATGTAGACAGCCAGGAGGGTGAGGGTGGGCTGGTCAGGGCTCTGTTCTTACAACCTCCTTTATACAACTGCTGCTTAACGAGGTGTTTATTTCAGTTTTGTGCTGAAAAAGAGCCAGTGCAAATGAGTGATAGTGGAAAGCCCAGCTACCAAGCTCTGATCTCCATCTGATCCCAGTTTTTACTCTTTCCTTTTGGTTTTCATTGCATGTTGTGTCTAAGGCTATGACTGATACTGCACCAGCAAGGTGTGATGGGACATCACTCACTCCTCTTGGAATGGCACAGCAGGCCATGTGATTCCCTAATCCTCATCAGCACCCCAAAACTTGGACAGCCTGGCCTAAGCTCGTCTCCATCTATTGCCTGGGCTGTCAGGCACTGGATCCCATCAGAAAAGGGAAATCTGTCCCCCCACTGCAAAGAGATCAAAGCGAGCATTTGCCCTTGCCTTCTGCCTGCTCTGCTGCTTTTCGGCAGTAAATTTTCCTTTTGTGGTTGTTATCTTTTGTTATATTTATTTTTTTCTTTCTGTTAGTGATCATGTTGCCTGTGAGTGGTGACAGTAAAATGACATAGAAACCAAAGTCTAATTTTTTCCACAGATGGATTGTAGCAGAAGGAGAAAAGTGCAAATGCATTTTCTCAAGTGTCCTGCGTTTTGGGGTATGAAAGGGTTGTGAGTTGCTTCAGTTCCCTTAGAGCAGCAACAGAAGGCAGAATGCCATGGAAAGGGGGCTTATTCTGAACATGCTTTATATATTTTATTCCTGATTTCACCATGATTCTCCCCCCACCAATGAACACCAAAGACATCTTGCAACAAAAGACCCCTGTAGCTAAAAATAGAAGAGTGAGGAATTTATAGAGATGGTTTTGGAGACAGAAATAAAATTAAACAGCCATGTGTAACTCCTGAACAACAGCCTGCAGAAAACCCCCGAAGTGCACATTAGCACATCTCTTCTCTTATATAACGGCCGGTTTTCCAGACATGCCCCAGATGAGAGCACTTCTCCACTCCAACACGCCTTTCCGCACCGATCTGGCAACAACACAGCTTGAGGGAGGCAGCCTGGGGATGAACGGCAAAGCACGGGGGAGCCTTTGCTCTCCTGTCTCAGGGGAGGGCAGCAGCATGCTAGCAGCTGAAATTCCCTCCTGAATCAGAACTTGCCTCAGGAGCACTTCGCAGTTATGTTTTATTCCTCCCGTTGCACGAAGTATTTTGGCTACCTTTCCCCCACCACCCCCCGCCATAAATTAGCAGTAACTGTGAAAGCCCCTTCCCATCAGCAGTGCTTGTAAGGGAGTGAAAACAACAACCTAAAGAGTATAAATACAGGCTCTTTATATTTTCCATTTTTTGTCTTCAAGGCATTTTTGAAGACGTTTTCCAATCTAATAGGGTTATTTTCTCTCCTTCTCTATTTTTCTTTTTCTTCTCTTTTTTCCTTTTTTAATTTTTTTTTCTTTAACTGGGTAACTGGGTTTTTTTCATTTCTCAACAATTCTGGTCAGATTTTTTTAAGAGATAAGAAAATAATCCAAAGCACAGTAGAATGATTACAAACCCCCACAATACTGTGATTACACAAGACGTAATTGGATACAACAAATTCAAAACAAACTTCCAAGAAATCCTAAGCAGTTTTGCTTGTGCCATCATCCCCCACTCCCCCCACACCAGCCTAGCTCTCCCCCTGCTGCCATTGGATTTTTGTCATTTTAGTCACTGGAATCCAGTGAAATCCGTTCAGTCAGAGCAATTATAGCCCGTTTCTCTTTGTTGTTGCCAGTCAGTTATTTCCAAAAGGGCAAAACAAGGGCAAGCTCTGTGAGCATCTTTTGCCTCAGCACAGGCAAAAACAGCCCCAAAAGGTTCAGACTGAGATCAGATTCATCTCTTCAATATTCAGACACCCAAAGCCCAGGTCTAGTCAGTAAGAGTGATTTAAAGTGCTTCTGTTGTCAGTGCAGAAGAACAATTAATCCCACCCCAAGCTGGGTGTGAGAAGTCTGCTTCCACTCAGAGCAGAGGACGTGTATTTGGCTAAAGGTAGATGTGGTACAGGCTTTTTAGTTCCGTGCACAAATCTGTATCAGGGCCTATGTCTATGAGGACTGATTCTCTTCTCACACCAGGATAAATTAGGAGTGATTACCCTTAAAATTATGTGTTACACATGTGTAAAACCAGTTCAAGTCAAAGGAGAATCCAATTCATCTGCCGTATTTATAATTAATTACTCTGATTAAGGGCTGGCAGCTAAGATCAAACTTCATTGCTCTTGTCTCATCAGACAACAGTGGTGCTCGCCTCTGCTATCATGGCTGCAAAAAAAAAAAAATCATTTAAAAGTCCTCAGTAGCTTCTGGAACAATTTAACCTTTGAAGGGTATGTCCTGCAGTTGCTCAAAATTGTGTAAACATCATGGAAAAGTTTTTTTGTCTTTCGCAATGTAACCACCCATGAAATAAGGATTTGGTTGGAAGGTGGCGTACAAAAGAGCATGAGGATGGGTGGTGACACAGAAAAATTGACTAAGCCAGCTAGCATGTAATGGACATTAATTCGAGCCACCTCTAGATTGCACAACAAGCACAGAGATGCTGGTTCACCATTTCTTAACCATCTTTATACTGCAACTGCTATTTAATTTCCAAGAAACTGCCCGTGCTTAGAGGATGTTCAAAAAACCTTCTGCTTTTTATAACAATTTCTGAGAAATAAACCTCCCACCACCTTTTCAAAGGGGGACCAATCGCATTTACTAGCTGCCATTGTGGCTAAGCACAGGCCTTCGCCAGCTACCTGCAGAGTATTAACACCTGCCGAATTTCACTAGAATTGCAGTTTCTCTTCCTCTCCTCAGCAGATGCAGTCAAGACACAGTGACATATGGTTCAAGCAGATCAGAGGTCTTGGAGGCTCACGTCAGCCCTGGGCATTCCCAAATTTAGGATTGTTGGCATGCAGTCTGTACCTATTTGTCTCCCTGTCTATCTAGGCCAGGTTTCTCCAATATAATATAATCTCTCCAGTCAAGACTGGCTTCTATTCTTGGCTGTGCTGCAAACTTCCTGTGTGACCTTGGGCCAGACACTGCTCCTCTCTGCCTTCCTGCCTCCCAGGTTCTCGTGAGAATCCCATCATTACTGTTTGCCAGCTGCAGTCGTGAGCCCCATGGAAACGCTTATAAATAATAGCTCCAAATTAAACATTGGGGGAGTTCAGGTTAAAGCCTTGCCTCTCTCTCCAGTCCTGGCAAGCACTGGAAACTGGGCTTTGCTGAGTGCAAGTCGTCACCTACTTCAAATCATAGCTCTAGAGAGAGACTGAGAAAGCTGCCAGCTAAGTCAGAGCTTGGCCTGGGGAGCCAATCCTCCTTAGGCTTTGAAGCAAGGCTTGCACAAGTTTATGTATTCGGAGGACTCATGATATGGCTGTGAACACATAAATAATTTTTTATTCATGTTTCTCCCCATCCTAAGCTGATGTCCCTGTAATGCCCTTGAAGCACGTTTCAGTGGGGAAGGACTCAGCATCTCTTGGGACTTGGGATGAGGGTCAATGGGGTTGTTGGTTTTGTGTTCAGCAGTATGGGTCACTAAACTGTTTGTGTTGAGTGTTCCTCTGGAGAGGAGCACCCAGAGGAATGTCACAGGCTTTCTGGTGCTGCTTCCCAGGTGGTCCGTAGCATTTCTGGAGCTCAGCAGTGCCTGGGTGGGCACCTGGGAGGTCTGTCCTGGCCCCAGGGGATCATGGAGCACAGCTCAATGGTCAGAGAGCAGATCAGCTATTTCACAACAGAAAACCACTGAAAAGCTGGAGGTCTTCTCATAATCACTACAGCTGGGGCTTGTTTGCCTTTGTTGCACCTCATTTTGGGGACCCAGCAGCAAAGTGACTTAGGAAAAATAGAAAGGAAAGACTGGGAAGCAGAGAGGTTGACTGAAGGAAAAAGCAAGCAAACAATCACGAATAATACAGGCTGTAGAAGTGCTTTATAATTAGTTTATAAAATCTCTCTTAACATCAGCAAAGCACTTTCTACTAAAAAATCTCTAATAAAAATGCAGCAATATTTGTAAGCATTGTACATTTTTCATTTAATTCTGTTAAACAACTTCAGGAAGAGCATCTAAGCCTTGTATTTCCCTTCTGTCTCAGCCTCCATTGTCTGGACAGTTAAAAGCACTTTGGCATTGCCTCCCAGCCTCAAAACTCTCTGGTGAAAAGCTGTTCGAAGCGGTTTCAAACCAACTCACTGGCCTTCCCACTCAAGTGGCAGCTGAGAATATTCTGCCATTGTGCCATTGGAGGAGCAGGCAACTGTGGTCACCTTCCCTGCAAAAGAAGAGTTATTTAATCCATTGACTTTACTTGCGGGTTACAGAGGTTGCACCCTGTCCTCACGTATTTATGCTTGGCTCGTTGGAGCGATGCCTAGGTGGGAGCAGTGGCCATGAAATGTGCTTGGAGATGGCAGCTTTCCCCGTGGAGGTAATGCCAGAGAGGTCAGCCCACAAGAATGTTGGTGCCTGTTGACTGAAACAATGGATTTGGTTATATGAGTGAAATGCAAATTGCTGGGCACTGTATGAGACAGTTTGAACGCCACTGCAGCATAACTGTGTCCCATCCAGCTGTGCCCTAGTCCATAATTACCTGAAAATTAAATGGTTAGAGTAGAAAGCATGGTCAGGTTTTCTTCCTTCCAATTTTTCTTCTTCTTTTTCACAAGGGAAGAAGAAAGTCTAGAAACCACGCTTAAGCTTAACAGGAGCAAAGATTTGGCCAAACTGGATTGTAACGTGTCCGGTGACCCAGAATGAGGAGAATGGGGTTTATCAGTTTGTTTGTTTGAGAGCCAAGGCATGGACATGACTGAAGCACATGGTTCCAAGAGAATTTGAGGTGGGGATTAGCTGGCATTCTTGCTGAAGTTTGGAAGTTTAACAGTTTTGACTGGATGTCTTTGGTGTTTCATTTTGAAAGCCTAAAGCTTATTTGCTGTGATGGAGAGGAAGTAGGTGCTCCTGCTCATCTGGGCAGGAGCTATCTCCCAAGTGTAATACTTCCCCAATTCACACTCTGTTTATATGACCCAAAGAAAAAGTTCTGCCTCATGCCGAGCAGAGGACTTGGGCCAAGATTTTTTAACTAGGGAAGATAACTCTTAGACATTTATATTAATTTTACATTTGGCAAAAAATGATTTCCTGACCTTCTCTTAAGGGCTTTTTTTCAGTTGTTTTTAACATTTGATTTATTAAGGATTAGCTCCAGTATGAGAAAGCTAAGTTAGATGCTTGAATGAAGCCAAATAGGGTTTAATTCAAAGAGGCAAATATTTCCTGCTGATTTACTTACTAGATTCATTCTTTTAATTTTCCATTTGCAGATTGCCCATGAGCAGATTGCAATATTCCCTAGTCGTATGGATTATTGGAAGTCTGTCACCCATTCAATAAGCAAATATTTCTTGGTCCAGAAGTTGCTTCTGAAATTGCAGGGCTCCTGCAGAATTGGGTGGCCTGAGGAGCCATGTGGACAGCACTAGGATGTTTGGTGTGCTGGCTACAGCAGAAGCTGTGATCACTGCAGTCAAGTAGTTGAAGCCATGTACTGCGTTGGCGAGGTACAACCCCACGAGGACACAAACAGATGTGATTCCCTGGGATGCAGCTAACCTCTGCCTGTGCATGAAAATGGCAGCTTTTACAATCCACTCCATTAACTGTGTTTTGCCAACATTCATGTTTTTGCCAAATTAATTTTTTGCCACATATTCACAATTTCACTAGTAGCCAGTAGTCCTGCGGCACAGATGTGCACTTCAGATGTGGAAGGGCTGCAAGCACGCTGAAAGCAAGTAGTTATTTAGAGAACAAAATGTCCCCGCTGTTTGCTCAGTACTACTTTAAACAAATAGACAAACAAGGAGGAAAAAATTCTACTTAGAAGAAGCACTTACACTGCCTTCTATGTTTGTCCTCCCTAGAGAGATGGTAGGATCAAGCCACACATGATGGACATTAGTGGGGTCACGCAGGGTGCTGCTGACTGGTGTCAGAGTAATAAGGGGTCACGAGGTGATAGGGGGCTAGGCAGAGCTGAGGAGAGAGCAGGGGGAGCAGATCTTCATTTGCATTGCTGTGTGTCCACACACCAGCTAAGCCAAATGCTCTTCCCATTTGAGTGCCACTTCTCAAGACCGCTTGGATTTCACCTTGGCCAAGCCAACTGAGTCTGTAATGAAGTTAAAGGCTGGGTGATTGCAGCTAGTTGAGTGCTCGGTCCAGCGTAGACAGCATTTTATCTGCAGGCATTTTGCTTCTGGCTCCTAGCCTGATTTGGTCCCAGAAAGGAGTGAAACCAAAGCCGTCTGGGCCATCTTTCTTTGTGGAGGAGCACACTGAGTCCCTGTAAGTTTGTTTTGAGGTTGTTGCTTGCTGATATGTGCTTTGCAGAACAGGAATGAGTCACATGAGGATCATTCTGTATCCAGCAAGCTACTTCTCCTTTCAACTCTCCATTCCCAAACAGAAGATCTTGTGACAAAGAAGAAAGGCAGATTCCTGGCAGCCTGGAAATGCTTTTTTCCTCCCTGGCCCCGTGAGAAGAGCTGTAGCATGTTGTTCAAACAGGTTGATACAAAGCAAATAAACAGTCCTAGAGAGATGGTCAGTTTCTGTAAATAGCAGCATGCTGGCCAGAGAGGAGAGGGGCGGGGAGAACGTGGGTGTTAGAAAGCAGCTGAAGAACAAGATGTACACGTAAAAGCTGTTTGTTTCTTCACAGCACGCAGAGCCTGGTACTACTACCTTGCCTAGTCATGGCCTAGAAAATACGAAGGAATCTGTGGGAGTTTCACCTTCCAGCCAAGCTTTGCAACAAGCTTTTGTCTCTGCACCAGGAGGCAATTCTTCTAACCCTACACATTCCTCCCCCAGACCAGGCAGATACCCAGGAGCCATGACAGTGGGCAGGTGGAACATCTTCAAGTAGGGTTTAGCAAAGGCAGATTGCAGTTACAGGGTGTACAAGATCAGCAATAATGAGTGTGGGTACCCAGCTCTTACATAACACTTCTCATCCACAGAAAATCTTCATTAGCACTTAATAGAAGAGGATTAATATTAATGTCCAAGTGCTAAGTGAGTGTACTTGTCATGCTTGTTAAAGGACCAGTGTGGTGTCAGTACACAAAATAGCTACCTGCTCACATGGACTGAACCTTGACAGTCTCACGCTTGGTACGTGCTTGGCCGAATCCCACATGGATACTGGAATAAAGTGAGCTCTGCCAAACAGCACAATGGCACTTCAGGAGAGAGGTCAGGGGAGGAGAGCAGCCCCAGGAGAGTTGTATCTGAGCTTCTCCCATGCCAAAGGAGTTTTGTGGAAATGGAAGTAAACCGTGTCCTAAATTTTGCACGTTGGCTCTGAAGGTGAAATGGATGTATGTGCAATAAATTAACGATGTGAGTGGCAACAGAGGAAAGGACCTAAACGTAGTCAGACAGAACAAAAAAAAACGGTTTGGGGTCTGTGGTGTGGTGTGAATAAGAGAGTCCCAGGTACCTGTCTGGAAGACATTCTGTGAAATATGCAGATACCAAGAGTGGTTATTGTTTGTTCCTGGCGTCCTGAGGCATGTCCCTGACAGATGGTTTCCCTGCCATTTCACCTGCCTCCGCAGGTACGACTACATCGAGATCCGCGATGGGGACAGTGAAGCGGCAGACCTGCTGGGCAAGCACTGTGGGAACATTGCACCTCCTACCATCATCTCTTCTGGCCCCTCTCTCTACATCAAATTCACCTCAGACTACGCACGGCAAGGTGCCGGCTTCTCTCTGCGCTATGAGATCTACAAGACAGGTGAGTGTCTGAGTCAGTGCCTGTCTCCCAGACTGTTTGACACAATTATCTTCACCAGGAGATGCCTTTGACCATCTTTTCAATGTGATTTCTAGCATGTTTGTTTGGTTTTTTTTTAATTTAACCAAGTCTGTGCATCACCTTTCCAAGAAGGTAAAGATGTTAGTGGCACATAACAGTGCATTTTTGGATCACAGTGTGGCAATTAAAGCAGGGTTCCTCCTTAAATGCTCTCTTGTATTTGAGGACTAGAAACATATATTTTCTCCCTGGCATGTGTGGAGCTTGTTAGGGCTAAAAGGGGATCGTCCCTCTGTTACAAGTGCATGGAGCTCCCCCTCCTGTGGAGTTGTGATTCAGGGTTGATCAGTGATGCTGTGTTTTCTCTCCATGGATATGGGGTTTGCAACTGGGGAGCTCTAGTTTTCAAGTGATTGCAGTCAGCAATGCTGTCCAAGTCTGAGGCAGCACCTTTCCAGGCTGATGTAAGACGAACTGTTCATAATTCTGTTTAATACTGAACTATTATTGAGGAAAGAAAAAGCTGCTCAAAGCCCTTTTAATAGTGTTTCTGTCTAAATATTTGCCAGAATATTTTGTGTCTGGGAAGAAAGAGGCTTGAAAAAATAACCCCTGCTCTGTGTGCATGTGAGAGAGGTGTGCCTGCATGCTGAGGGAACAGGAGAGTGTTTTGCATGGGCACGCAGGCGTCTGCCCTGTGCCCACATTCCTTTGGTGATGTGTTGGAAGAAAACACACGTGGCTTTCATGTCATTGCATCCAGCACCAAAAAATAGTGTCTGTGCCATGGGAAGAACCAAAAAGGAGAACAACAGGGTTACTTGTCCAGCCTCTTTAAAGGAAAGATGGGGAGCACAGGCAGCAGTGCCCAGGGGCCCTGGGCCAGCTGTGCAGCAGGCAGAGGTGCACAGACAGCCCACAACCTGGCCATAGGTAGATGTGAATGTGGAGAGTTTGCTGCAAGAGAATGAGACTCCCTAAATTCATGGTGAATCGATGAGGACAGGACATGTGTGAAGGTTCAGATGGATGAGGAAAGTGCTGTTGCTGGCAGTTGCCTGGACTGCATAACTGGCCATTGAGCTGTTGTGCAGCCAGCTCACCACCACTGTTGGTTGATGGTTAGGATGCAGATTAGTCTTGAAAGTTTAGTGATTCAGCCAGATATTGGGGTTTGCTAAGGCCAGTTGCCATCACAGAGGATGGCAAAGAATATAGGTGGGAAGACCCACCTCGGCCCCCCTTGCCTCTCTCTCCCTGCTCACACCTCCTGTGAGCCCAGCAGGCTGTGCTGGGTTGTGCCTGACTTCACATTGGGTCACGAGGCAATGTGGGGTGGTCCAGCTGGCTGAGGTGGCCCAGCCATGCTGTGGGAAGGGACGGGAGGCAGGAACCCTGTCGGTCTGGGTGGGAGCCACTAAGAGACCAAATTCATAGGGAAAGAAGTTGTTGCTGGGAGGGAGGGAGAGGAATCAAGGGCTGATCTGGAAGAGAGCAGGTATTGGATGGAGGCTGGAGCTGAGTTTGTGTCCCTCGATGTAAGTCCCTGCAGTACTGCCCTCAGGTCTGAAGTGGTGCTAGGGACCTTTTTGCCACCCCCACCCCTGCAGGCAGCCATCCTCTCCAGATGCAGCCGCACTTTCTTACAGCCACAGCCCATGAAATCAAGCCTGGCAAGGCAGGTTTTGGCACAGGAGCATGGATGAGCCCGTGATCCGGGAGCACTCCCAGCCCACATCTGCCCAGCCCCAGTCCCTGCCAGGGCTCCAGAGAGAGTGCTGGGCACTGCTGGCTGCGAGGCTACTGCAGTACAAGCAAACCCTGCCTCTTGTTGGCAGGCAGGCAGGCATGGGCCAAGTTTCCGTCTGAGCTGTCAGGGTAACCAGAAAGGGTGTCATCAGCTTTAAAGGTCATCAGATTGTCATTGTCCACATCAGTAAAGGCAGCAGTGGCTGCAGATTCCTTCTGTCTTCAAGGTGACCTAAAAAACCAACTCTTTTCAATGGAGCATTTATTTCCCCACCTTGTGCTAAATTTCCCTTATCACAATGTGAGAGAGGAGCAATCTGCATACAAACAACCACATACCAGTCTTTGAATCCCCTGATGAGTATCAGTCAGCGGTCTGTGGGCTGACAAAAGAGCCGCCTGCCCCGGCTGGCCCAGCCTCCCCGCTGCTCCCTTTGTGAGTCAGTTTGGCAGGGCCGGCCTGAGCTCTCCAGCGCTGGGCATCAAAGTCTCCTCTCAGGCTGGCCCGTGCTGCCGAAGCCAGCATGACTCCCGTTGATTATCTGCAGCTTCCTTATAAAAAGCTGATCATTGTGTTTGCTGCTATTAGCCAAAGTGTAGATAAAGATGCCAAATGCGATAACAGCCCCATATGAGGAAATTGTTGTCTAATGTGGTGACATAGTTACATCTTGCCTGTCTCTAGAGGACAGTCCCTGACTCCGGGTTTAGTCTTTGATTTTTCTCCCTAGCTCGGAGCTTGTGTTATTTTCACTATTTATCTGTTCGTCTTTCAAGTTGTTCTGAACGAAGTACACCCTTATCCCTGTTCGTGGCATTATGCTGTGATTTGTGTTTGGCCTTTTTTTTTTGGCTCTGCATTTTACCCCACAGGTTCACACCAGAAAAGCTGGCTGCTTCATTAGGTAGTCAATTAAGAACCTCTCCTGAGTAGCTCTCCAGCCAGTCACTGCATAATGCAGTGCAAGATCCTGCTATTACTGCGGGCTGCTGGCCTGACTCCTGTAGGTTAATGCTGAATTGAATAACAAGTCTCCCATTAGTCCTGGGAAGGCTCGTGCTGCCTGCAAGAGCTGGAGCAAAAGGGTTTGTAGAGGAGAAGGAGAGTGTCCCAGCAAAAGTGAAGCAGAAACCTTTGCAAATGCTAGTGCTGGGTTGCAGCAGTGGCCAGCAGCCTCTCTAACATCCCCTTTCCCCTCTGATAGCTCCAGGCTGCAGATTTCTGTTGCCTATTGTCCTGGCAAGGGTTTCAAAGTCACCATGGTATGAATATGACACAAATTCCCCTTTCCCCAGCCACCCCGAGGCACCTTGGCTGTACAAGAGGGGACACCAATCTGGCCCGGCTGCAGCTGAGGCCAGTGCTGAGGTCAGCAATAAATAAGAGGCAACATTGTCTGTCCTCCCCACCACGCAAAGGTCTTCCTTAAGGATAGAAATAACTTGCATTTCTGGTGTGGATGGCTCATTCTGTGAAAAAGAGGGCTCTGTTCCTGCTCTCAGCAGAGACCCCCTGCCACGGCCCCTGTTACCCCCACTCTTGCTGTGGCCACGTTGTAGGGACATATGCTAGAGCTGGCCCCTGCCTCTTGTGTGGGTCTTGGGGGGGCTGCAGGCTGACTGTGCACTTCCCAAGGGTTTGCAGCAAACAGTGGAGACACTGGCAGTCTCTCCACTGGCCCTTTCGCTGTGTAAATATTTGTGCTTCCAGATTGTCTCAAGAGGAAACTGAGGTATAGATGTCTGTGCTGGAAGGGTGGAGTTTGCAGGAGACTGGCCCGTGGGGACAGCCTTTCCAAAAAGAATATATCCCATTACTCCTCTTTGCCACATCCCAGGCAGCTCCTTCCCCAAATGGGGCTCCTCCATCAGACCTGGGGCCGCTGTGGCACCTTGCCTGCATGGCTGCAGGTAGCAGCTGTGTCATGAATACTGTGGATAGCAGCTCCCTGTGTGCCAGCCAGCCTCTCTGCAGGCTCTGGAGCGGCACACAGGTCTGCCAGGTCAGTGTTTGGGGATCGGGTTGGAGTGGAAAGGGCCAGCTTGGTGTGGCCTCCCTGTCCACCATCACTGTTGTGAGGGATGTAGCAGGGTGCTGGCCTGCCAAATCACATCCCTGGCTTTGGATAGGATCACTCTTCTAATCCTGGTTTTGAGGTAATTGTCAGGAGGATCAGTAGCGGTGTACAGATTATTTCTGCAAAGCCGTCTAAGAGATTTAGAACCATGTTGTCCACTACAGTGACCTCATGGACCTTGTCTCTCCACCTGTGGAAAGCTTTGAAAATCACCTTCTCACTTCTTGCAGTAATTCCCACAGCTCTTGAGCTGCAGGACATTTCCAGAAGTGAATACACAACCCTGCTAAGCTCAGAATGGGGTTTCCACAGTGTCAAGTTGTTGGCATTAAGCTTCATTGTTACTAAGGCTTTGGGTTTTTCCTGCTGCTACAGGCTCCGAGGACTGCTCCAGAAACTTCACTGCCTCCAACGGCACTATTGAGTCTCCGGGTTTCCCTGACAAGTATCCACACAACCTGGACTGCATCTTCACCATCATAGCCAAGCCAAAGACAGAAATCCTCCTCCACTTTCTGCTTTTCGACCTTGAGCACGACCCACTGCAGGCGGGGGAGGGAGACTGCAAGTATGACTGGCTAGACATCTGGGATGGCATCCCTCAGGGTAAGCCACGGGGTGCTGCACTGCTTTCCTTGGCCCTTCCTGGTGTCTCACAAAGCTCCAAAACTGTGCAGTCTGTGTCTGAACACCAAGGGTGCCTAACCTCAAAGGTGGCTGCAGCCTGCAACCTGCCATCAGGGCACTCCATGGCCAGCTTGGGGACAGTGTGCTTGCAGAAGGCTGCGTTCATTAAACCACAAACTACTGCTCTGTTGTAACCACTGATCTGAAAAGCCCCATGGGACACTCCAAACACCAGCAGTTCTCCCTCAGGGAAGGGCAGTGGGTTCATGCAATGATGGGAGGAACTCCCTAGGTTATAGCAAAACTGAGAAACAGAGCATTCTGGAGCATTTCCCAGCAATTGCAGAGCAATGCCTGCTGCAGTGGATATTTCTGCACTGCATGGCACCAGGCCAATGGATATAAAAAATAGCCCATCCCAAAGCCAATCTTTTTTATCCTGATCAGCAATGTGCTGGTGAACCCAGGAGGCCAGTGGAAAAGCAGGCATTACCTTCGCTGCTCTTTCTTTTGCAGTCGGCCCCTTGATAGGCAGGTATTGTGGCACTAAGATGCCATCGGACATCCGCTCAACCACCGGCGTCCTCTCTCTCACCTTCCACACGGACTTGGCAGTGGCTAAGGATGGTTTCTCTGCTCAGTACTACTTGATCCACCAGGAAGTCCCAGAAAGTAAGTTGGAAATGTGTGTGTATGACTTAGTTGTGTCCCCTGTGTTTTCCATCTCTCATTTGGCATATGCAAGAGTGAAGCAGGCAGAAATGTGTCCAGGGGCTGGTTGTCCACCAGCAGTGCAGACAGCGGTTTCACTTAGGTCTGTTCTCTATTTCTGATAGAAGTAAGATTTCAGTAAGAATTTCACTTTCTGACCTTTTGTTGACTTTTCGCTTGCTTGTGAAGTCTTCTCAATGCCTTTTGGGTTAGAATCCTTCATGTATGTGCTCAGCCCAAAGGATTTAGGGAAAGACTTCAGCCCAGCATGTGCAGCAGATTCATTAAAGCATGGGGGAAAATATGCATGTGCACTCTCTCTCTCTCTCTCTCTCTGATTTTCCAGAAATTCAGTCCCAAACCACAAATTGGAATTTCTTGGCTGTCTAATTAAAGATTGCTTAAAGCTCTAAGAATTTCAAGCCAAATTTTGTTTTATTACCCTTAATAAGGGAGATAAATTGATGTGAATTGAGGAAGTAAGTTGTGTGTTTTGAGAATGAAGAGCATTTTGATTCTTTGTGATAACACTTGCAGGCAAGGAAAGGTTCCATTTGTTTTCCCATGGTATTTTTGCCTCAGAGCTACTGTTCTTGACCTCTGTTCATAGTGAACCTCTGATACAACAGAAGAAGCCTTCAGGACACCCCTCAGTCCCAGAGAAAGAGAGGGAGTCTCTGATCTGCCACTGAAGGCCTATGACAGAGCAGGGTAGAGTAGGGGTTGTGTAGCACCAGGGCAGCAGAGTTACAACCTCTTACTCTGTGACTGAGTAAGGCATGTTCTGCTGAGGCTGTGAGAGTTACAGACAAGCATGAGCTCTTCACCATTACCTAGTGCCACACTCAGCTGATCTGTTCTTTAATCCCTTTTCTGGTCTGTTCTTTAAAAGGATTTAAAAGGAAATAAGGTGTTGAACACAAAGCTTGAGAAATCAAGCACATGAGCCTTCATTAAAGGGCCAGGCCTGTTTTCATTTATGGTGGTGTAAATCAAAACTTTAATAATAGCACTGACATCCTAACTTGGCACATCATTTCCACACAAGGTTGACTTGGCCACATTAAAATCACAGGCAGTTTAGTGGAGCCCCATTGGTTTATAGCAGCAGCACGCTTGGACCCATGCAGTATTTTCTATCACTGTTTTCTTTGCTATTGTTTTTACAGGACAGCTGCCATAAAATAGATGAGATGTGCCATAAAACTGAGCTAATTGTAACTTTTAAAGCCTTAGAAGTGAGGAGATCCAAAGAAAAGCATAGCAGAGTCTTTCATAATCTTGTCTGGTTAATCCCTATGGGTCTGATACCACATACAGTGCGTGCAGATATACACAGACACATATAGACATGGATGCCTGATCTCACATGCACAGAAAACCTTTATAGCTGCCCATTCCAATCCTTGACATTCCTGCTGGCAGCACAGCAGTAAGCACCCTCCTAATGTGTCTGTCTGTGCTCCTTGCCTTGTCAGTGCTTAGATTTCACCTACAGCCTTCAAGAAGATGGGAACTTTGTGACAAGGGTACTTGGAACATCTTGGTGGAGGTGGAGGGAGGGAAGGGACAGAACTGTGTCAAAACTGAGCAAAGGTGAAGAAGATAGAGAAAGGGAGAAAGATCCAGACTCTATCAGCGTTCAGAGGGCCATGCAAACACAAAGCTGCCCTATCTATAATTTTTCAGTGCCATCTGTGAACACACACAGCCTGCAAGATGGTGCAGATCTGTTCATCTTTCCAGACAGGCAGCTTTGCTCAGGGTTAGCTGGAGAGATTAGTTCAGGACTGCCTTTCACTTGGGGGTGAAGTACTGAGACTGTAAACCAATCTCTGTGTATGTGTGTGTCTGCTCTAGACTTTCAGTGCAATGTGCCTCTGGGGATGGAGTCTGGAAGGATCTCCAACATGCAGATCAGTGCCTCCTCCACCTACTCAGATGGGCGATGGACCCCTCAGCAGAGCCGGCTCAACAGTGATGACAACGGCTGGACCCCCAATGTAGACAGCAACAAAGAGTACCTCCAGGTACCTTTCCAGCCCCCTCGCCTCTTCCTCCACCAAATGGAGCATTACGCTGTTAAACTGACCTTTGACCATAAGGCTTGTTGAATTTTTTATTGCCTCTGTGGCTCCTGGGGAGCAAGCAGCAGGGGAGCTGCAGTGCCTCGGTGAAATGCGGCGGGCTGGCTCTCCCATTAGCTTGCCTGCACAAGGACTGACTCCATCCGCTGTCTCTCTCCCAACCCCCTCCTTTCTGCCCAAAACCTTGATGGACTTTCCAGAAGACTGACAGAGACTGAGAGACCTCTGCCACTTACAAGGGCCACTGACTCCGGCACTGGCCTGAGGACCAAAGTCTCCAGGGGGTGCATAGAAAAACAACTAGAATAATATTTATCTCATCAGTGATGCAAGGAGCGTGAGCGGGCTGATGTCAGGTGGGGGGCTGACAGAGCAAAGGCTTTCCCTGGGAGCTGGTTAGAGCCACAGTGTGTCCGCACACAGCTTCTGGCTGTGTCACATCGCCGGGAGACACTGCTTGCTAAAGGGCACTACGAGCAGGAGGTGGTGAATGTCATTGCCTCTAGCAGACGTCTCATTCTTCATTCATGGCAGGGCTACTAAGCCAGCTCTGCTGACCTTTCTCAACCCATGTTGTAAAACAAAACAAAAAAAAAACCAGCAAGGGAAAACCAAGAGCTGCAGCACTTGCTAATTGGATATCATGCTTTTATTTTACATAGAAAAAGTCAGTCTTGGTCCTGCTTTAATGGACATGAGCTTCTGTGGAGATCCTATTGCTTGGTCTGAGGAAGGAAGAAGGCTTTGTGATGGTCCCATATAAACAGACATCAAGATCCTTAGCTACTCCCAGGGTCCTATCCTGCTGAACTCAGCCCTGGGGAGGGTCGTGGCTGTTGAACTGTGCACCCACAGATAGAGTGAGACAGGCTGAATTTGCACCTTTTTATTTTCCAGAGACAGAGGGAGGAACTAATTAGCCACTCTGGACTCTCAGGTGGTCACCATTCTCTTTCTTGTCACTTTTTCCCCTGGAAAGGTGGACCTCCACTTCCTGACTGTGCTCACAGCCATTGCCACACAGGGTGCCATCTCAAAAGAAACCCAGAAGGGCTACTATGTCCGTACCTACAAGCTGGAGGTCAGCACTAATGGGGAGGACTGGATGATGTACCGACACGGGAAAAACCATAAGGTAATGGCCTTTTTGTCTCTTCTGCCTGCACCTTGGTGAGTCTTGCAGCCAACAAGAGGGAAGAGAACTGAGAGATTTTGCAGGCTCAGAGAGTTTAATCTGTGAGGGACCCTTTTTCTGATGATGGCTAAAAGATGGATGATGCTCTGAGCAGAAATAGTCCTTTCTCCTCTGCACAGCAATGAGAAAACACTATTCCTTGGAAAACCTGGCTGCTGCTGCATCTTTCGTGGTGGTGAGAGTATGTTCTTTGACTGCAAATGAAGGAGAAAATGTTTTCGCAGCCTGTGTTTTGCCATATAAGATTCATTGAGCTTTTATGGTCATAGACCCGTCTGCATGCTGGGTTAACAATCACAAAACCACATGAAACTGTAGTTCAGGAGTTAGTGAGGCCTGGAAATGAAAGGGCACAAATCCTAAGAGGCAATTGCACCGTCCCAGAGAACAAAATGAGCAATAAATAATGAGAAACAATTCAGGCTGCCAGAGCTGTGGGATCTGCACTAAGCAGGCTTGGTCAGCAAGGGTGCATTGAGCCCTGGGAGCTGTGCATGTTCTTGCTGTGTTTCTGGGAAACCCACAGAGGTAAGAGCAAGGAGGAGGGTAAATATGGGTGTTCATCCGTTTCACACCATATGGGTGCTGGTGTGTGGCCAGGAAAGATAAACTTGGAGTGGTCTGCGTGGGAGGTTTGGTGTATGGGGAGGAGGTTAAAATAGCCATGGTGCTGGGCTGGTTCTTCTCTGTCAATTGCTTTGGTCATGTGGTTGTTCCCTGGTTAAGAGTGCCTCAAGAAAGCACTTTCCTGCTCTTCTGTGGCACCCACCAGCTCTGCTGCTGTGGTCGGGTCCTCCCCGCTGATGTGCCATAGCATGTCTGTGTGAACTCTGTGGCTGGGGTCCCACACACCTCCCCCCCCCAACACATCCCAGTAATTTTTGATTGCTCAGCAATTCTATTAAATTAGCTGTCCCTTCCATTTGCTGGCACGGACGCTGCTGGCGTGAAATGCAGTAGTCTGCTTTGTCCAGGATTCATCTAGACATTTCCTTCCCTTCCGGGCTGTGTGATTTCCCCTTCCCCACAAGTGTGTCTTAGGTTCAAATTCCCTCTGCTTCCCAGAATGAGTCCTCTCTGTGCAGAGGTCCCTATCAGGGTGTCATACCTGCAATATTTGGAGTATTTAAGCTCCTCATATGCCAGTGAGGGAGTGTTAGTCCTATTTTAAAAGTAGGGAAATGGAGGCACAGGGCAGCCCAGCACCACATAGGGGAGTCCTCAGCTTGGCTCCCCCAGATCTTGGGTGGGCTGTCTCCAGGAAAGTAGCTCATGGCAGAGCTCATGTATAGCCCTAGCACAGTGCCCATGCAGTGGTGTGGAGCCTCTGTGCTCTCCTATGACCCATTAGTCACAGCAGACCTTTCTGTGAACCGGGGCCATCTCTCCTCACCCCAGGTGAGTTTGGGGTCCCATTGGGACCTTTTCTGTAAGCTGAGGCAGGCAGAAGATATGCATCATGCTGGGCAGAGAGGTGAACTATGTACACAGCTCAGTGTTTCAAATAACCACTGGCAATAAATTTACCTTTTCAAGTCTTAACTGGAGCAGGAGTCTGGCCTGGAGGGTGGTTTTAGTTGCAGACGAGAATAAATATCCCATCCTTGCAGTCCTGGGCGTTGGACACTGGATCTTCAGCCAGGGTGGAGCAGGACAGCATGACTGGTTTCAGTGCTGCTAAGCCAATTTACATTGCTGCAGCAAGACCCTAAAGCCTAGCTGGTGTCAATCCGAAACAATCCCGCAGCCACCTGAATTGCCACCATTTCAGAACTTGGCCCTTGATTCCTGTCAGCTTTTTTCTACTCTGTTTTCTCTTTTCATTAAAAAAAAAGTGGAAAAATCAAACCTCTTCTTTTTTACTCCTCTATTCCAGTCTCTATTTGTTCCCATGTTCTGGCCTTAATTTAGCAGACACCTCCCAAGGCTGGGGGATAAGTAATTGCTTTTTGGTGGCTCGCCTACCCCTTGCATCCGGGTGGCTGCTTTCCTGCCCCACCAAACAACTGGCTGCCAGCTGCTGAGCTGCAGTGGGGCCAGGGCAAGGCCACTTGCTCACAGACCTGGTGCCGGGGGGCTCTGGCTGCGCATTCCGTGCCCGCATTAATCCCGCTGTTCCTGCACTACGCAAGCCCCCAGATGTCTGTGCTCAAGGTGCAGCTCCCTCCCTGCGTCAGTGCGGAGCTCCACGCAGCCCAGGCTGCAGCGCTGGAGCGAACCATGCCAGAGAGATTCGTCAAGTCTGCCGCAGCTTGATTTGGTGCCATGAGGAGCAGGGAGGGAGGGGAAGGTGTGGACAGACAGGGACTCTCTATATACATGCAGATAGATACTTATATATATATAGACACATACATAGATACACATGCGTATATCTGCACATACACACATATATATGCACATGCACGCATAGGCATACGGGCTGTACCAAACACTGCTCTGAACTTCTGCCAGCTCTGTGGGCCAAAAGCAATGCTCTGCCATGTGTAGGGGGGTCAGCTAACATTCACATCTTCATCAGGGAGCTAATGCAAGAGAAAACCAGTGAGTGCAGGAGGGGTGGGGAGGGGATGATGCTCCCTGCAGAGGATGGGAAGCTCTGACCGCCTCTCTTTTGCCCCCTGCTTCCCCTCCCTCCTGTGTTTCAGATGGCAGTGGGGCCAGGGTGTTTCCCTGCCAAATGTGATGGCTCACCTTTGAGTCCCCAGCTGCTGGCACTCAGCAGCAAGGGAAACGGGAAAGGCAGGATGGAGCAGCGGAAAATGTGATTAATATGTGCTCGCAGCAGACAGGGCTGGCTGGGCTGTTTCCGTGCCGAGCACTGCTGTGTTTCTGGGATGGGGAGGCAGTGGGAAGGCAGCCGGCAGGAGTGGAGCTCCACACTCACACCCTCCCCTTCCCACCCCATCCCTGCCAGGCTTTCCCCCTTCCTGGCAGCCACAAAGCCCGGCCCAGCAAAGTCTCCCTGTCCAGGGGGTGGTGCTCTGTCTTTCCCTCAGGCATGGGACCAGTGGGAGAGGCTAACCCAGCAACCTGGCCAGACGTGCTGAGCTGTCTTCCTGTGTGTCCCTGAGAGGGGAGACACGGAAGAGAGTGGCCACCACCATGTGCCATCCCATACTTGCGCCTTACTACTCACCAGTGTGCCCCTACCAGGGGACAGGGCCAAACCAACCCTGCTGCAGAAAGGCTGCTCTGGCTCTTGCCCTCCCTGTTGCATCCACCTCCTGTGACCTGAGGCCAGGCCAATGGCCTCAGAGGTTATCTTCCAGGCAGCAGCCCCGGTGTGCATGCCGAGATCTTATCTAGTGGTTTGCAAACGTCTTTAGAAAACAACAACTCTTCTTGAACCCAAGGAAGGAAAAGAGCACCTGGCAGGATTTAACCTTTTGTTTTTGGCCATTTTCCTCACCTGGCAGGATTTGACCTTTTGTTTTTGTCCATTTTCTTTGGACAGACTCAACTATGAGGATTTTATCAGAAAACCAAGTTCTCATCTATTCTGATCTGCTTCCTTCTTTGTAGCGTCTCAGGTTCCAGCTCCCGTGTGGTCTGAGCCACTCCATCTTAGTAACTGCGGAGATGAGCTCACGGGAATCATCTAGTGCGGCGAGGGACTGGGAGATGGGATGGATTTCAGGATTTGGAGTGGGTTGGGACCATGATGAGTGCTGCTCTCACTGCCTCCATTGCTCTGTGTGTAAAATGCAACTGAAACATTTGTTTTCAGAATCTGTAGAAGTCAATGGACGAGAAATGGCAGCAAGATCCAGCTGATGTGCATTTTTCATTTCCTACTCATTTTGATGGTTTTGTGCTTGTTATTAGCTAACTTTCCTGGGTGGCCTTTCTGGTGGTGACTGACAAAGGCTGAATTGCTGCAAAGAGCCAAGCATCTCATTGGAGCTGGGGGCATCAGAGGTTTTTGGTGCTGGCTGTGAATATTGAAGATGACTCTTTGGAGACACTTGTGCCTTCCCTTAAGAGTGTTCCTCTGTATTTTCAGTTCTTAACTGGGGCTCCTGTATTCGTTTAGCTGAGGAAGGAGAGAAAAGCTTTTAGTCCTGTGGCTTTTTTATCCAGAAAATTCAGGAAAAGCTTGCTTAATGAGCCAGAGGTCCACAAGTGTTTCTGCGCAGAGACACCATGGTGCAGAGGATTTGCCCAGAAACATCCAGGTCCCAGCCTGCTTCTGCTGCTTTTGCAGGCAGGACAAAGACATCAGGCTTTGCCAAAGGCAGCCTTGCGCATTCACCCTTGGTGCAGTACCTGGGGAGAATTACAGCCCTGGCTTTCCTAGCAAGGCTGCAGCTTTGTATTTCTGGGCCTGATATCTCCTTTGCAGGCTAACATAGTACCACTCCTCGTGTCCCTGATGACTCCCAAATCTGAGTGGAGCCTCTCAAAGACACGGAGCTGGCAAGCCCAGCCCAGCACACTGTGCCTTGCCCAGACGCTGTGCTTTGTTGAGTGTTGCCAAGTATCATTTTTCTTTTAACTCCTTGTTCCTGTATTTAATAAATCCAGAACCATCCACCCTCCACTTGAGCCAGAATCCTCCCACCATCAAACATGCTCCATTTTATGCCTTCCCTATCTGACAAGGAAAATAATCTCCCCTACTTTTCTCCTTCATGCTTCTCTCTCTAAATCCTGAAGCCCTAATCCTGTTAGCATGCTCTGTTCCAGGGCTCTGTCTCCACAGGAGTAACATAATCCTGCAGTAAATCTAGTGGGTCCGAAGAGACACACACATACAGACGAAGGCAGGGCTGCTGCCATCCTTGGCCTTCTTCTCTTCCTCCCTCAGCCACTTTCTTCGGCTCCCCAAGAAATTGCATAGTGACCAAGCAGCATAATAAATAGAGCAGGAGAGAGATTACCTCCTACCCCCTCCCTGACTCGCTGCCTCTTCAACTTCATGGCACTTTTTGTCTCCCTGTCCTTCATCTCCTTCACTCCAAGTTGCCAATGGCACAATTCCCATATCCACTGGAACTAATGTAGCTTCAGAAATGCCCCCCACCACCCTGTGATGGTTCCAACATATCAAAAATGCAACTTGTAAATGCTGGTGTGGAGCTTGCATGTGTATGCACACAGAAAACTTTTGCAGTCCTCCTCTAGCCTAGACATCATGTCCCCTTCTTTTACAGCCTCTCCCCTACCACTTGCTTTCTGCAGCAAATTAATTAAGCAGGTCAGCTCTCATTGATTATCAATTTAATTTTACATGCAGACCTGCTGTCTGGACTAAAACGGAAGTAAACATACAGTGTATGGGGAGAAGATGGGCAGCTTTTTGATGCAGCAGTGAAAGCGAGTTCCCTTGACTGTTTCTTGGAAGATGCTTTTAATTTGTTAATGGTTTTCCCATTCGTCTTCTGGCTCCATCACCCTTCAGTGTGTGTTCATGTGCATACGCATGTGTGCTCTCCGCTGAGTGTGTATCTATTTATCTATCTATCTCCCTAGATCACTGCCAGGTATTTTTTTTTCTGCTGGTGTAAATTACTGTGACTTCTTATACTTCGATGGTGATATGTTGATTTACACCATTCGAAGACTTGGCTCAAAATATGTGCTGAGTGGGATGGGAAGCAGATAGGATGGGAGGAATAGCAATGTTCTATTTTGGTAGAGAGGGAAGAAATCTTTGCTTTCTTGGCACTCCCAATTTCACACATTTTCTTGCTAGTTCTTCCTATGCTGTGAGTGCTAATTTGAGGCAGGATGTAGAGCCTGTTGAAGTCAATGGGCCTCTCTCCACAGTGTGCTGGGGCTCTGGGGTCAGCATTTTCAGTACAGGGAAGCCAGACGGTCAGGGTCAGTCCCTGGTCAGCAGCATCGGGACCTGCGGGCTCACTGTGCATTTCCACTTGGGAAGGAGGCTGAAAGAGCAGGCATGTGGGAATACCCCAGGTCTCTAACAGCACTAAGCACATGCCCTCTGAAAGTGGCCCCTTTCTGTTATGCTGAACAGGGTGCAAAGCGATGACTTGCTGTGATCAGTTGGAGCTGTTCAGAATCGAGGTTCAATGGAACAGATCCTGCCAGTGCAGCTGATAACAGAGCTGGAAATCAGGTGCCATTTCTGCCCTCACAAGCTGGCAGTCTGGAGTGTCATGGCCCAGATTCAGAGTTCATAGCTTGTTGAATGTGATCTAGCCTGAGAAAGTTGCTGATTTCCTAATCTAAAGCAGAATTGAAATTGCTCTTCTTGGAAGCAGGTAGTTGGGACCAAGGTCATCTAAGAGATGTTTTCAGCAATGCCTATAGTAGTGATAAAGTTTTTGGGCTCAGTCCTGCTTCTGCTTTCTGTCAAGCTTGACTGTGCAGAAGTCAGCAACAAATTATGCTGGTGTAAATTTGGATTCTGGCCCCTGATGCTCGTATGTGTGAAGTGAGCTAAAAAAGAACAAAACTTGAAATATGTTAAATCAAAAAGAGCAGCAAACCTTGTCAGTGACTGTTAAACGTGCTGGTTCATATGCAACCTTTGGCTCATGGAGTCTTCACGCTGCTGATGGTGGGAAGCCTAGAGGTTGCCAGGTGAAGACTCCACTGGACTTGCTTCCCTTGGACATCTGCTGGGGCCACCACTAGAAGCCATCCTCTGGGACAGAGGGACCTTTGGTCTGACCTGACTAGCTGCTCCTTGTGCTAAAATAGTTGCACCAGCTCAGATAAACATTTCCTGTCCTCCGGTGTTAGGTTCAGAGGTAAGGTGTTGTGTGTCAGCTTCTGTGCTGGCATAAAGCTGAAGGCTCTGCTGTGGTGTGGAAATATATCCTTTTAAATTGTTTGTGTGTGTGTCTGTGTCTCTGTGTGTGTGTGCCCACAGGTTTACAAGACACACACACATGCACACACAAACACGCGCCTGGAAAGTGTTTCACAGTAACCACTCTTCCCATAGCCCTCCTGCTGGAATAAAAGGGTATTTGGTGTCTGCTGAGCAAGGAAAAGGATGGGAAGTGAGGTCAGACAGGATAAAATAGGATATTAAAAACACATAAACCATGCTGTGTTGCTAAACGGTAGCAGCATGATATATATTCTCTAGATTAGCATTTCTGCTCAAGTTCGCATCAACCCCACATCTCAATTACCAGCCAGATTTGCAACTGAGTCCCACTGTGGGGCGGCTGCTCCCTGCCCTGAAAGAGTGGATGGTGGTGTGCAGGGGCAGCCCGGAGCTAGCTGGGGTGCTGTGAACAGCCCTTTAAATACCCTCTGCATGCCCTGCCGTGCTGGATCCCGGGAGAAGAGCAGTAACGTGTGCCATCTGCAAGCCTAGAGCCACGGGAGGCTTATAAAATGCTTCCTAGCTGCTATTCAAGGCAAGGGGCCAGGGTACTGCCTCACCCCTTTTTCTGTCCTGAATTGTTTGACTCTTGCCTCCCACAAGAGCCTAGTGCCAGAGATTACATTCTCCTGCTTTGCTGAGATAAACTTAGAGGGAACTCTTGTGCTTAGTACATGTATACATGGTAGGAGCCTGCAGAAGAACCCAGCCAGCATCTCAGTGTGGATGTGGTTCCTGGCTGAGATGGGAGGATAGTCTAGCCCTGTCTTGAAGTGCCTGTGTGCTTGGAGGGAAAGCAGGCAATGCTTGCAGCCTTGGTCAGTGAGCTCTAGTGCTTTATGGTGGGGCAGAGCTCTAGTGCTTTATGGTGGGGCAGAGAAAGGGTTGAAAATTACCCTCCCCTTGGGTATTTCCTCTTTCCCTCCTTTTTCTTTCCCACTATGGCTTTGCAGCCTAAAATAGAAACACATGTATCCAGTCCTTGTCCAGCCTATTAAAAAAATGGGCAGAAGAGGTGGCTCTAACATCCATCTGGTAGTTATTGATTATGGCCATCTGGTAAGGCAGCAGCCTTTTCATACCATGTGGGATCGTAAACTCCCGAAGAGCTGTCTCCATGTGGCAGGTTGCATGTGCACGGGAAAGGCAAAGGCAAGGGGCTGGCTGAGGCAGCAACTTGTCACCCCAGGCAGAGGTGCATCCTCCCTGCTCACACCACTGCTTGCACGTGATGTTTCCTGGTGGAGCTTAGTGCAAGGATGCGTCAGGATGTCAGCCTGTTTGGGGGCATCTGGTCATCTGTGCTGGAGCAGATCTAGCTCTGGGAGCAAGCTCGAAGCAGCTGAGGCCTGATAGTCTGAGGTGCCTCAAAGTGCTGTGAGAGGCAGTTGGGCAGAAAGCTCCTGGCTCTCCTGCCTGGTAGATGAGTCCATCCACCATGCTGTCCTGACAGCAGCTCACATCTCCCTGCTGGCCCCTGGTGCTTGCCCTGGTTGGAGGCTGGCCCTGACCAGAAAGCCTTTCCTTGGTTTTCCCCGGTGAGATTATGTTGACTGCTTATTTGGTGAGGATGTAACAGTATGTGCAAATATACATTTGTGCCTCCCTTCCCTCGCAGACATTTCAGGCCAATGAGGATGCCACAGAGGTGGTTCTCAACAAGATCCACAGCCCAGTGCTCACACGCTTCGTGCGCATCCGTCCCCAGACCTGGCACAACGGCATCGCCCTGAGGCTAGAGCTGTATGGCTGCCGCATCACTGGTGAGGGTCCCCTTCTCCCTTGGCTTCAGTGCTCCTCTCTGTCCCTCCAACAGCCTGTCCTGGGGTGTTGTCCCTTGCCGCTGGCATGGCTGCTTGGGGTGGGAATGGTGACAATGTGAGCAGCATGGAGACATCCATCGCAAGGGATGTGCTTGGAGGGACAGGACTCCAGGTCCTGGAGGGAGGGGAAATACCCAGCGCTGATGTTGGTTTAGTGTCCAAAGCTTAAAGCTGTGAGGAGAACCACGAGCACTTCCCTTCAACTACCCTGACTGTCCATGGCCTTTCCTTCCCTGCAGATTCACCCTGCTCCAACTTGCTGGGAATGCTTTCTGGCCTCATTCCTGACTCACAGATCTCCGCCTCTTCCATCAGAGGCTATGACTGGTCTCCCAGCATGGCCCGCCTGGTGAGCAGCCGCTCGGGCTGGTTTCCCCGTGTCCCCCAAGCCCAGCCTGGGGAGGAGTGGCTGCAGGTGGACCTTGGCGTCCCGAAGAACATCAAAGGCGTCATTATTCAGGGGGCTCGTGGAGGGGACAGTGTGACCACCACCGAGTCTCGTTCCTTTGTGAAGAAGTTTAAGGTGGCCTACAGCATGAATGGAAAGGACTGGGACTTCGTCCAGGACCCCAAAACGATGCAAGCCAAGGTAGGCACTGCCTGGAGCAGCTGCAAAACAGGATATGTTTCTGACTAGCTTCAGTCTGCCTGATGGGGTCTTGGGAAATCGGCTGTCCACTCCCACAGAGACCTTGGGAGCTTGAGGTTGTCACCATGAAATCCTAGGTTATGTCCCCTAGTGCTGCCCCAAATCTGTACTAGAGGCCCTTAGGTTCCACCTTTCCCCAGGGATGGCAATTTCTCTTAATTTTCTATTGTGGACCAGGTGTGGGGATGTGGGCATCACCTGCTGCTTCTCCCAGCTCTTGCAGCTCAGAGTCCAAAAGATGGTGTGTTCAATTATGTTTTACACAAACTAATTACATATTTTAAGGGGAAAGATGTGGCTGTTGTGGTGTGCACCTCTGAAAGAGGAAGGTGAATCACAACTTCTCTTTAGGAAATTTTCTATATCTGAAGTCCCTTTGCCACACTGGTGTGACCCTGAAATTCCCCATATTTTTTCTATATCGTTGGAGTTCCCCATAATCTTTCTGCTTAGTGGTATGGGAGTGGCAGGCGGCTTGAGGAATAAATAAATTCTCTGCTACTGCCTGTTCTGTTTTTATGCATACTCCTCTGCTTAAAATTTGGGTAAATTTTAATTTTTCCTGATCCTTCAAATGAGGGCTGATGCTATCTATAGCCATCTGTTTATTCCCCACAGACTTTAGTTCATGCATGTAAGCTGAAAAACAGCGGTACTTGGACTGTGAGGAAAACCAAGCATTTACATTATCCTAGAACACGCAGTAGGTTCTTTATTTACCAAAGGACAAATCTGATCTCATCTATATGTGAAGGTAGTGGATATTCCCCAGGCTTCCCCTGCATGGCTTGGATCATAATCTAACCCCTAGATTCTGTGCAGAGGCCAGGAGAGATTGTGCAAGTTTCTTAGAAATAGCCTGGCTGGTCCTCTTGAAACCGAGAAGGAACAGCCCAGTTTCTGCTCAGCTGGGCTCAACGGCCTGGAGTCAGACAGCTAAACTACTTCAAACTGTGGCTGCGTTCTGCCAGACCCAAAATATCAAGTCTGGTTGAGAGCATGTGAAATGCACACATCTCTTGCCTTTTCTCTCTCTCTCTCTCTCTTTCTCTCTGTAGCTTTTTGAAGGCAACATCCACTACGACATCCCTGAAGTCCGGAGGTTTGACCCTGTTCCTGCCCAGTACATCCGAGTGCACCCAGAGAGGTGGTCCCCAGCGGGAATAGGAATGCGCCTGGAGGTGCTGGGCTGTGACTGGACAGGTAGGAACCCCTAGGCCTCTGCCGCCTGGCTGCTCTAAACCAGCAAGGTGCAAACTTGAGGTTATTTCCTGCTGTCCTACCTCAGGCCATGCTGTGGCAGGGAGACTGCAGCCATGAAGGCAGGACTTGTAGGGTGGCTTGGCCCCACCTTTTTATTTCCACCTTGAAAAGAACTGGCCTCGATGCAGGATGGAGCCCCATGCAGAATTTGTCCTCAACTCCCTTCACACACCTTTCAGATCTTTTATCTGGACGTTGTGGAGGCTTTCACAGTCTCTTATGTTAGAGAACATTTGGGCTTTTTAGTCCAAATAATAAGACAAAAAGTAGGAGGAGAAGCAGAGGCACAGTGAGCAATACTTCATATCCTGAGTGCCACAACAAGGCTTTGCTGCAAAAACAACAGTCCCTCTCTCACTGAACCCAATGTGGAAACCTTTTTGCAGAAAAGGTTGGGGGCTTAACTCTATGACATCTCCACAAACATCCCTAAGACCCAGGAAATTTGTTCACTTTTGCCCACCTGCTTTTCACATGTGGTATGCCTTTTAGCCACCATTGTTTTTAATACAGAGATGAAAACTGACTTCACACACTCACTGGGATCAGTAGAGGTTGTGCGTCTGACCCTCTGAGGTTCAGTGGTGATTGATGGCTCCATAGTTTCGTCCCAAAAAGCGTACCCAAAGGGTCACTGGGTCTGATGCTAACTTTGCAGTGCCAGCGGCTAGTTGTCCTCTTTTTCAATCTTTTATTTTTTAATAATCCGCTTACATATGAATCTGGAGTCCAGATGTCAGTGATAAAGAGGTATGATTTCCATTTTATAAACACATCTGTAGAAGGCATTTTCTTGTAAGAACTCCCATTCTAGGAAGCTTGAAAGACACAGAGCTTTTTTTACCCTCTTGTGCAGTCTTTACTAGCATTTTCTCCTGTGGCGTGCTGCAAGATGCATTGCAAACGCTTAACAGCAAATCACACAACACATGTACACACTATTAATAATGATAATTTTCACTTTTGAAGTCAATAGTAAATATCCCCCTGGACTGGCAATCCATTGTAAATTATCTAAACTTTAAATCAGATTAGATCTTAATTTAAATCTTACGACATCTTAGGATGTTGCAGGAGAAGCAGGTGCAAGGAGCAGGAGCTGAGGCTTTGTGCAGAAGTGGTCAGGCAGCTCCCACATTGCTGCTTCCTGCAGCTCCCAGGAGTCTCCAGCTGCCAGATCTCTGCAGACCATTGCTGGATGGTGCATCACAGCACTGCATCACTGCCATAAAGGGAGGCAGCCACACAGCACCTTCAGCCATGTGCATGCCAGCCCTTCCACTGCACTCCTCCAGCTTAGAGAAGAAGAAGGGTTTGTCATCCTTAACTTCTTGTGCTATTTTTGGCCCAAATTTTCTTTTACATGTGTGTCCATGCTCATTTTCAATCTCAGTAGCAACAGCACATGTTTTTTCCAGGCAAGGTGCTTTATGGTCATTTCCCAGTCTGGGTAATAATTTGCACATTGTAATGTTTAAAACTCAACTGCCAGGTCATAAATATCCATAGCTTTATTAATCTACAGGCATTCAGCTTTGTAATCAGAGCAGGGCTTGTAATCTTGTGGATTCACCATGTTATAAAAAGCATTTATATCCCTGATGCAACCTGGGGAGCAGAGATAGCCCATGGCATTATCTGCATGCGTAATCCAGGCTGCCTACATGCAGCAGTCCTTGACAATGCCAAGACAGAGCCCTCCTTTGCTGGGAGGACCCAGGCGTGTTACAAAAGTGGCTGCAAAAACCCAGGCAATTGCACTTGCCTGGGAACAAGATTAAGAAATGGATTAAAACAAGATGATTAAAAATATTTTCAAGTGAGGGTCTAAGACCGTGTGCACCCCGCCCAGGTGTTTCTATTTCTTATCAGCAACAAGCATCTTAATTACTGAGTTAAACAGGTAACAGCCGCAAACTAGCTGGCTAGTAACTCAAAAACTGGGAAGCAGGCAGTCAGCAATTGGCTTCTTTCAAAGACCTGCCAAAATTTTTCCTCTGAAGAGTGGAGAATGATGAATGTTCACTTGCAGCTGGGTTTCTCTCCTTTGAAGTTCCAAACATCTGGTTTCAATTGCTCAGTGACTTTGCATTTTGATTAGCAGTTACCACCAGTCGAACAGACACTTGCAGGGCCGGGGAGGAGTGAGAAAGCAAGCAAGCAAGACCTCTCTTTTTCACTTTCCATTTCACACATGACGCTGTCCTGCCTGTAATTTTCATTATCTCTTGTAACCATCGTGTTGCGGCTCTGCCATGGTAACTGATTTTTCAAGATATATTTCTGCGGCTTGTCCAGGGCAATGCAACACTGTTGATTTACATCCGCTCAGCATCTGTGTCCCATATGGGACTTGGCTTTCAAGGTCCTTCCACATTGTCACATTTCAGCTATAAATCTTGATATACAGGAACAACAACCTAAAAAAATGTACCAGCTCAAAACAAGTTCCAGCTTTTGATATGTTGCTTTCACCTGCTCTTTTTTTTTTTCTTTTCTTTTTTTACGACATTTTTCTGTGCCTGGGTGCTTGCAATTTGCTTCTTGGTTGCATTTGGAGTTTTATGGGGTTGTAACAAATTTGAACTTACAGATTAAAAGACTTTGAGGTTATTTGGTATTTTATCCTGAACAAAAGACAGCCACTGGGGAAAAAAAAAGTAAAAAAAAACCTTAGAGTTTATGTACAACGTGTTTAATAACAGGAAAATAAAAGGGCATAAAGGAGCCTATGGAAAATATTCAATGTATTTAGCCATTTCCTCCTGCTTCTGGCTTTATTAAATGATATCCTGAAGGGTGCCGACAAAGAAACACAATCACACATAACTGAGCAAAGCTGCCTCTTTTTAAAAGTGGAAAGAATCAAGTCTGCCGTACTCCACTTAATGCACCCATAAAAGGAGAGTATGCTGGAACCTAATGTCATTTACTGTTGATCTTAATATCCTTCCCTTTCTTGCTTAAATTTCCCCTGACACCTGCTTGGAGGTTGTTACACATGGGCAATGTTAGAGAAAGGGAAATTGGACAGAGACCCTTTGAAAGCGCAGTCAGGAGCCTGGAGTGTGAAACCAGATGCTTTCTGCAGTGAGCCAGAGCTCACTAGGGGATCCTCTGGGTCCGCTTGCGGTTACATCATTTGTGGGTTTGAGTGACTTGTTTTATAAATTGGCACAATTGGTGGGAATGTTGTGTATGTTTTTTCAACATGTCATACGCCTTTACAAAAGAAAAAGATGTTCTGCCTGTGATCTCACTTATCCAGTAATGACAGCTAAGTGGATTGCCAACACCAGTGTAGATTGTAGATTAAAAAATTAAGAGAAAAAGTAGTGTGTGTGTCTAGAGAAGAGGCTTGTTCAGTGGGAATTCCAAATCCATAGAACTCCCATATGGAAAGACAGTTCACTTGAAGTTCAAACCATGCTGACATTTGTAGCACGTGGAAATCGCATGGCATACTTGTTCTATCTCTTCCTGCCATTATAAGAACATGAGAAAAAGATTTTTTGCCTTGTTTCTACTACCTGGGCTTCTTGTACCTCCTGTTGCAAACAGCTTCTCTCCTCTGTTTCTTTCAGATGTCAAACCCACTGCAGAGACGCTGGTGCCCACTTTGAAGGGTGAAGAGACCACCACTCCATACCCAACTGATGCAGAAGCAACCGACTGTGGTGATAGCTGTGGAGAAGAGGAGGGTATGTATCAGAGCAGCACATCTTTATCTCAATAACTGATGGGTTAAGAGCTAGGAAAATACTCTTATCTTCCCATTAGCTCCAATACATGGGGCTGATTCCTGGAAAGCTTAGAGTAATATTGTTAGTGATAGACCAGGATTAAAAAAAACCAAAACCAGCCCATAAACAAATCTGCCAAAATCTGATAAATTCTATCAAGGAAGGATGGAAGAGCAAGAGATAGCAACTAATTTGGTCCCTAGGGTACAAGACATGAAGAGCTGCTCTCCCAGCTTCCTTATATGACCTGAAGAAACTCATTTAGTGCCCTGTTTAGAACAATCTCCATTCCAGATCACCTCTTGGGTGGATGTCATAAACTCAGAAGGTGATTCAGCCTGCCTGGTATGTAGGGCTCCTTTTGCAGAAGTCACAACTGTGGGAGTAAATCACAACATGTATCAAAGACTGATGTCCTGAACACTTATCTGCTTAAGGATCATCTTCCCTAATACCAGCAGTTTAAAATTTAGGAGGACAGTGTGGGTTCCTTGTGCGGGCAGTAGAGAGAGGGGAACACTAACTCCACGCAGGATTTCACCCACCCAGTCTTAGATGGCTGTCAGATGTACTTGAAATGGTTTAGTATCTGTAGCACTTGCCTCTTACTTCTGACTATGGAAGAAGCCGCATGTTAGTTTAGACTCCATGCTGTGCTTGCTAAGAGCCAGTGCTGAGGGAGGGTTGATCTTCTCTGCCTCAAATCCCTATCTGTAAAAGCAGACATCATATTCTTCTGCTTCTTGCAAGGGGGATGTGAGCATCTAAAGCTTGTGAAATGTCCAGATGAAGAGGAGAGAGCTTGACAGAGCTGTGCAAGGTTAGTTGTACAGTGCAGTGTACAGGAAATGCATTCCCCTGGGCGCCAACAGCAGAGCCTGGCCCTCAGCACTGGAGCATTTACACAAGGACTTCAACAAGAATCTCACAAGGAAAAACTATCCTCTGAGATAGCTCCTAGGACTTCTGTCACTTCAGCTTGAAAGTCTGAAGTCCCCGATAAAAAAAATTAATGGGTTTTAAAATAAATAAATTTTTAAAAGAACATTAATTGGCTTTTTCACACCTCCCATGGGGATTCTGCTGTACTTTAGTTCTAGAAATGTAAGTTGCAGAAGTAGCTCAAAGGGCCTGATTCTCATTGCTTTGCCTTAGTGATAAGCGTGTGCAACCCTGCAACCATTGAGGCACTTGGGAAAGTGCTGAGAGGAAATTTAGGCCAGTAACAGTCTCTGCAAGAACACGATTCCTGGGTGCAATCCAGGGCAAGAGAGCAAGCAGAGTATGCCGTGGAGCGTGGAACCAGCCTCCCTGTCAGCTTCCCTCAGATTTAGCAACAATTTTCATTCTCATACTCCATAAAACAATGAGTGTGTTTCTCTGGACAATCAGATTTATGACAGCCAAACAGAAACAATGCTGCTCTCCAGGGTACGAGATTAGATTGGAATAAAAGGATCCATGATCTGCATTGTTTTATTTTGGAGTGGGAGCATGTAAAAAAAGCCCTCTGCCCCTTGCAGTGAAGTTCCCCTGATGCCTATCACTTGAGTCACTCACCTCCTTCTGGCTATCGCTCACTTTGCGGGCACTGTGATTTAAAACTTCCTCTTTGCTCAGGAAAATCCTGGCCTATAATTAGGCTCAGACGTGCATGTCCGCTGAGTGCTTGGTATGGATTCAGACCATTTCTGCAGCCTCCATGCCACATGACTGATTCCCTCAGCTGAAGGAGCCAGCAGCTGCCTCACTGCCACATGCGGCCCCTGGCATGTGCCTGCCTGTCCACAGCCCTGTCTCTGCAGGAAAGCTCTCCAGAGCTTTCAAAGCTGTTGTCACAGGGGAATTAACTCTGCTCCTGTTTCAAGACGAAAAGTTAAAGGACTCGCCCAAAGACCATGTGGTGAGTCCATAGCAGAGCTAGAAATAGAGGCTGCCTCCTTTCACTCAGAATCCAAAAGCTTGAGCTCATGGTGGCCCCACGTTTTCCCTGGTAACATTCCCACGAGAAGGTAGGAAGCAGTGAGTGACAGCTCTCCAGGATGACAGACAGCTCCCGTCTGGTGCAAGTGGCTAGGTCTGTCACTCAGGAGCTGGGTTTCTGGAGCACTTGAGATTCTCCTTTTGGAGCCAGGCAGGAACTGCTGAGCATGGGGCACTCAGGAAGGGCTCTTCCCTGACATTTAAAAAGGCATTTAATATTGACCACTCTAGGGAGGAAGAGAAGGTGCTGATTAGAGTCTGGAAGCATTTGGTTCTTGCTTTTATATTTGCTTAGTTTGGTGGATTAGCTACAGGACATGGTGTGAACGTTTTGATGATGCAGAACTTAAGGCTGAGGAAATGTGAGATAGGTTAAAAGCATCAGTGTGAGTGAGATTTCATGCTTTCTTCAGTTTTGATGGCTTGCCAGCTATTTTAGTTTTGGGTTGTTTTTTAATAGCAACCTTTCACGGGTAGGTCATTTTTTAATCCAACTTTATTTTGCTTCTATTTCTTTTTATAAGATTTCCAACTCCCTGCGAACTTCAACTGCAACTTTGATCTTCCTGAAGACCTTTGTGGTTGGTCACACGACTTGGCAACCGGTTATACGTGGTCTTTTCAGCCTTCAGGCACCTGGATTGACAACTCTGAACCAAGCCCTGACACTGTGCCTGGTAAGATGATTAATACCAAAGCAGGGAAGAGAGAGCTGATGGGGCTTTCTGCATGTGAACAGTATGAATGATTATTGCACAGCTATCATGAGTTGTGAGGGCTGTGCAGAGCTGAATTTCTTTTATGGAAACTTTCAGATGCTTTACTGTATGGTTCATGACTTATTTATAGGACTGTGACCACTGGCGCTGAATTATACTAACTGTCCTCTTGAGATAGCCTTGAATCGGACACTGGGCTTTGAATCCCATGGGACTATGAAGGCTAGCCCAGGCTTTGTTCCACATCCTGATCCAAATGTCCTCTGTAGGATCCAGTGCTTTTTCCCCAGAATGCATTTCTTCCTCTCCCATATGTTACTCAGATTGCCTATAGTCTTCAACTGCTCTGCACTCTGGGCTTGCAGAGGCTGGATTTCAGTCTCCTCCAAGTGAAGGATGAGCTAAGCCCTAAGAATGCTGGAAATGCCAGCTTCTTGCTGTTTGACTTTTGCTCGTTTTCTCTTAGTGCTTTGGAAGCAGATTTGCATGACTGTGACAGAGCCTAATTTATGGAGGACCTCATTGAGATGTGCTGGCATGGGTTGCAAGAGAGCCTGCCTCTGGCAGTGCAGTTGATAGATCAAGTTCTTCAGCTTCACATCTTGGAACTCATGCCAGGACTAGTGTGCTTTCCTTATCCCTCATTGACTTTGTGGCATGGTTGGCACGAAGAACATTTGCCAATTTCCTTATAACAGTAGGCTGTGTCTTCTGTAGCACCACTTCACTCTCAGTCATTGCTCGTGAAAGTCAAGGCTCCTGCTGGCTGATCTTACCTGTCCTAGGCTCTGCCCTGGTGCCTGGTGATTCCAGTGTCTGCGTGTCACGCGCCCAGGGAGCTGTGCATGATGTGGGCTCCTCCTCGCCCTCCCCTTGGTAAGGTTGAGTCTTGGAATGCAAACATTCAGGCGAACCTGTTAGCCACCTGGCAGAGTCGCTGGCCAGATTGGCAGTGCCGCCAGCCAGTTGGAAAGCCGTGCAGCCAACACCTGGTAGGCAGTGCTAAAGAGGAAAATATGTATTCCAGAAACATATGGGAAGAGGAGAATCTGCTACATCTCCACACACAAATCACCCCCACACAAATGCACACATCATTTCTCTCTTCAGCTCCTGAGGTGCTTAGCTTTTTTCTAAGAGGCACGGTAATGCTGTAAGTGCAGCCCATATGGACATCTGAAAAATCTTTGGCGTGACATAGGGACACGGTGTCTGCTATGGAGAAAAATATTTTCATATTTCAAGTGTTTATCTCTTCAGCATTTGAGTGCTTTAGAAGATTAATATCTGGAGCTCAGTGGAGCCTCAGGCAACAGGAGAGAACACTTACAGCCAGCCCCAGACTTAATAACCCTCCCCATCTCATTCACTGTAATAATGTTTAATTAATATAAGTCTCCTGCAAGTAGGATAAAAATTACTTATTTTTATAACTCAGACTCAATTTTTCATTTCATTTCCTCTCCCCTGAGTCTCCCTGCAATTAGTTGGCCATAGTTTCTTAGAAGATCCTGTTGTAGCCCAGGAGAGGCTGGTGCTGCCTCAGACAGCTCAGTATGCACTCGTGGTTTTTACCCTTCTTCTGCTCTTTCTCCTTTTTCTCAGTTATGAATTGCACAGTTTCACTGCTGGGGCCGGGGAGTGTCGTCCTACTGAGTTCAGTGGTGTGTTTTGGTGCCAGTGTAGAGAGCTCTCTCTTAGGGTGCTGTGCAGAGTCAGGCACTGAAGCACCGATGGGGTGCAGGCAGGCACTCCAGCACTGCCCCGCAAGTCATGGGCTGTGTGGGCAGGGGAAGAGGAGGAGGTGGTGGCTCCAGGGGGCTGGAGTGACTTACCCATAGCAGTGGTGGAAGCCAGCAGCAAACATCAGCACAGGCTGAGGGATCAGCATTGGAACTGCCACGGATCTGCCTCCTGGCTGGCTCAGGCAAGGGTGTGCCATCCTGGCATCTGTGGGCATCCGCTGCCTTGCCCCCACGGCACTGGGCTGCAGAGGAGTTGGAATACAAAGGCATCACTGCCATGACTCACTTTGGTCCTGCTCTTAGAAATTAAGAAGACATGACAACAAAAGGAAGCAACTATTTGCTTTTTTCCTCCCCCCACAGCTTTTAAAGGCAACTGGAGAAACATGAAAAAGAGGCAATGCCAGCTCCTTGGTGGGGACAGAATCAAAGCATTGTTTGGTTCACACTCCCCCATTCTTCCCCTGCCCTTCCCTCGTGCTCCCTCCAGCACTTTGTTTCTACTTAGAAAATTCACGCTCAGACTCCAGGGAGCAAGGAATGAAAAGCCGTTGTTCGGGGTGGTCTTTGCTTGTGAATTCCCCACCCTGGGGTGAGCAGTTGGGTGAAGGAGAGCAGCTGTGCTCGGTTAGAGGCAGGGCAAAAGCTAAGGGGAACTCAAGGCTGCTGGAGCCCAATTTACTCTGATTTAAAGGTGCTGGCCCAGGCTAGAGGCCATGGTTGATCCACAGTAGCAAGGAAGTGTGCTGTGCTTTTAAGAGCTATGTGAAATGTTTCTAGTTCTTTTGAAAATGGCAGAACAAAAATTAAAATTAAAAAGGAAAAAATAATAATGAAAGGAGGAGCCCTGGCTCAGTCTGCATAAGAGAGAGGGGGAAGGAAATGACCATGGTGAAATATCCTCTGTGAGGCACTTGATTAGAAAAGTCTGCTGAGAGACAGGCCTGAATTCCTCAGATATCTCCCAATTTCATTTTATGCGCTGCATGCAATTCCTCCTTGTCTTTGGCACAGAGAACTTCTCAAGACTGACAAGACACCCACTGCTCTCATTCCACTATTTTTATTTCCAAGATACTCTTTCAGGCAGCTCTGCATTTCTTTTTTTAGCCCTGTGTTCCTTGGGCTCTTCACACCATGGATTAACTCCACGTCCTCTCCTGCAGGCTCCCATTACATGTCTGGGGACCTCATTGGTGAAAGTGGACGCAAAGTGCCCAGCTCAGCAGAAGCCCAGCGTGGTTCCAACTGCTACCTGCCCTTTGCAAGCCTAGAAAATACCATTAGCTCCCTTTTCCATGCCCCCACAAGAGATTGCCAGGATTTTTCCCTCTATGGACTTTCAGATGCTTCCCATCTGTAGAAAGATTCCCCTTAGCTGCACCTAGCAAGCTTCAAGGAGCAACAAGTTCAGGTTTCAATGAGATTTCATCCTCCCTCCTGCTGCACGCAATGGCAGCATGCCACTGGTGTCAAGATAAAGGTCTTAAGACCTGAAAATAAATCTGGTTTGATAACTTGGGCACCTCAACTTCTCACCATCTTTGAATTTCACTGAGGTCTTGATCCTGAAGGGTCTAAAGATCCTGGGTTGTATCCTTAGCTGGTCAGTGTGATTGTATTGCTCTCAGTGATGCTACAGTAATAAGCCAGTACTGAAGAGCTGGAATCTCTGTGTTTTGCCCATTTTTTTTCCCTTCCCTTTTCTTGCAGTGCTTAAGTAAATACCCTAAATACCCTGTGGTTCTAGAAGAGCACTGTGGGATCTGCAGCTTTACCATGTGTTGCTTCTCCTTCGGGTGAGCACAGCGTCAGGGTCAGAGCCCTGGCAGCATCGTGAACCCTGTGTTGTTCGGATTTTGGCAGCTGTACGTGCACACAGAAAAGGAAGCACTTTTAACCTTGCAGCTCTCCTGACCACACAGCTTTTGGGCTGGGCTGCAAAAACCCACTGAGAGCTTCTCTTGTGGGCCACGGCCTTGCAGGCTTTGAGGGTCAGGAATGCTGCTCATTTGGGTTGCGGGCACTGCAGGGAAAGGTTTATTTGTTTCAAAGTGTTTTCAGCAGAGGAGTGTTTATAGTGCTCTGAAGTTTCGCAAGAGCTTATTTTTTAAGAGAAACAAATGTTAAGCTGTTTTTAAGCTGATGGTGACCCCTTACCATTCCTATGTTTTTCCCATGGGATCTTTAAAAGGGAAAGTTTCATATTTTTCCTGCAATCCCTAAGAACTGCTGCCTGAAGGCCTTGATTCTACTGTGTCCAACCCAGCAGAAAGGCTTTCATGGTGTTAACAGAGCAGGGCTAGACTGAAGTGGGTCTGCACTTACTCTCATGAGAGTCTCCGTGCTTGTGCCTTGGGGACACATTTTGACCTCAAGGGTCAATCTTGTGTCCTTTGAAGTAGGAAGGAGTTTTACATGTGGGGTGGTATGAAAGTCAAGCATTTCTGTGCAATGAGTGAGCAGCTGCACACTGTGGGAAGGAGACCACATATCCATCTCTGTCTCTCTTCGCTCTCCTCATGTGTGGTGCAGACTGCCTCTCAGCAAAGCTCTATGTGTCTCTCCTGACTCTTGTTTGCACAGTGACGACAGCAAATGCTAAAAAGTCCTTCATGCCCTGGCTGCCCACAGCCTGGCAGAGCTGGGACACCCCAGCACCCCGATCACGAGAGGTTTGCTGAGTGTCAGCTGGGCTGTGTGAGTTTCCTGGCTGCAGGCTAGGGCCAGGCTCTGGCTGTCCAAGTGCGCATACTGTCTTTCATGAGAGAAAGAGGTATGGCCACGGTCTGTTCCAGCAAAGCTCCTGCTTGCTTGGGCTGGGCTGGAGGCAGAGGAGAAGAAACCATTTCTCTAGGGCTCACTGCTTGCCTCAGTCACTTTTTGGACCCAAACACCAGTGACATTCCCACTTACAAAAGCAGGCTGGAATGCTCTCTGCAAAGCAAGACACCATCTCAAACCTTAGCATGTGCACCACTCCATGGCTTCGCAGCAGCGAGTCACAGAGCAGGGCTGGGGAAAGCGAGTGCGTGCAGGAGCAAGCGGCAGCATGCAGCCTGTGCAGTGCAGCACCAGCCTGCTCATGTCTGCAGTTGTGCAGGCACAGACGCTGGGCTGGTGGGGCTGTGCACACCTCTCCTGTAGGGGCAGGCAGGGTGCCTGCCACGCTGCCAAAGGGCAAGTTTTGGTGGCTGGCAGCTCACTTAGCATAAATGTCAGGCTCTAATTGGCATTTGATTTGTCAGGGACACTATGCCCTCCCTGCACTCCCTGGGGGACGTAGTAGGACTCACAGTTGCTCCGTGCTGTTGAGGGCATGAGGCTTAATTGAGAGGATGTAATGGCGGCTCCATTAAAAAGGCTCCAGAGAACAGGCTGAGAGCTTGGTTCTGGGTAAGTGTGGGATTTTATGCCTTTTGACGGGCTGATTTAGAGACTGAAATGGCAAGGACTTGGCAGGCTAATTAACACATAATCAAAATTGAGGGGATTTTCCAGTAGATGCAGTGATCTAGTTAATATAAATATTAGTTTTATGGAGGATTGACTTCCCATCCTAAATGAAAGTCTGTCATTGAGGAGAGGCCTGTCATGAAATTATGGTGGCAGCCTTTTGAGGTGAATTTGCATGATTTGCCAAAAAATTTAAAAATATGATAACTAGCCAATTTCAATCTGCATATTCATGCAGCTGCCATTCCCTTGCTACCAGACCACTCTGCAGTCATGAGGGCATCCAAGCTGATCTGCTCCCCAGGAATGGCAAGAGCTGATGCAGCTTCCACCTCACACGCCCCAGAAGAACGGCAGGATCATGCCTCACTGGGATATCCCCTTGGCCATGACACAGTGTGGTTGGAGTGGCATTTGAGGGAGTGTGCAGGCAGCAGACAGTGCCCAGAGCAGAGCGGTCACCTATGGGATTTGACAGACCAGAGGTGGCTGCCACTGGGCTGCATCGCTGCCAAGAAAAGCACGCTGTGAATCAGTCTGTGCAACAAAGGAGAGTGCAGCGACCTTTGGAGGGACGCAAGTGAAGGCAATTCACACGGTTCCTCCATAGGAGCAGCAGCTGTAACTCAACAATATCCAGTGAGGGAGAAATGCAGAGGGAATCTGAAATCTCAATAATTGCCTGTGTACATGCTGTCCAACATATTTTGCTGGAACACCTCCAAATGTGCTGCTGAGATCCGTGAGGGAAGGTGCTTTCCCTGAGAGATGGGGTGAGATGTGTCGGACCCAAGCACAGGCAGGCTGACCTTGCAGAGGGGGCGGCTGCTGTGGCTTGTGCTTGCAGCCCGACCCAAACTGTGAGGCTTCATCCCCCACTGCCCCTAATGTACCTCTCAGATGGCTTCCTAGCAGGAGGGGACAGGTGTGCCAAAGGAAACCGTGTTGCCCAGATGGTTGGTTTGCAGAGCCCAGCTGGTGATTTATCCAGGACTCACTGCCATGCACACACGAGGGGCTCTGCCTTCGTCTGGCTGGGGTGGTTCCATGTTCACATTACTGGCTCCCTTACAGCCAGATGATCCCATAAATCTTCCATGAGATTTATGCCGTAGCATCAGTTGCAAAACAGTGGTAAAATGCCTGAATGGGTTTGTCCTGCCTTTTTTGAGCCGGTGCTTTGAACTACCAGTGCCAGTTCCATGGGGGATGTAGCTGTCGTGTTAGCTGGAACAGAGACTGCAAAGCAAAGTTCTGGGAAAGATTAAAATGCATTTCTGATCCTGGAAGAATTGATCAGCTCATCGTTGCAAAGCTCCCTTCAAGTGTTTTAACAGGGGAAATCAGCCTTTCAGATGCTTTCTGTGCCAAAGCCTTCCATTTACTGTATCAAACAGAGTGACTACTGGAACCACCGAGCTTCCACATGCTGTTCCAACAATTAGCTCCACAGTGCCCTTATTCAGTCAGTCTCAGCAAATTCATAGGGCTTTTCCAAAGGTCCAACTAGCCATTAGAGTGATGCAGCCATTTCATCTTCAAATGACATAGGAAGTCAAGCCTGCCTGCATTCGGCTTTCCACTCCAGAAACTGGTACTGGTACCGGGAGCAAGAAGGAGAAGATGCTGCCCAAACCCACTGCTACTTGCAGGGGAGCAACTGGATTCACCACCCAAAGACTGAGCCTCCTTGCAGCCCTTGGGACTGACAGTAGGTCCTGGAGAGCTCTGTGGGCCCCAGCAAGAACTGGGCAGGGAGCACAGGAGATGGAGGGTTCCCAAGGTTCTGAAAGATCCTGTGTTGCTGAGGGAGCATTAGTTTTGGCTGCAGTTTAGGAGTTTCTTTGATTTCACAGTCTGATAGGAATGGGAACAAACAGAAGATCAGTGTCAACCCTGGCAGGAGGGATGTGAGTCTGAGGCACACAGGCTCTTCTGCTGAAGTGGCAAGGCAGCCACACTGGACACCACCGGCTCCCTGGGTGTGGATCATGGGAAGTGTCCAGCTGCACAATTAGAATAGTCCCCTCTGGTCAGCTGTGGGCTTTGGGTGGATCCAAGGATGGCTCAAAACCCTGCACTCAATCAGGCTGCTTAGATACTGGCACTAAAGGTTGGTCCTGAACTTTGAGGGTCTGGATTTGATCATTCTTGAGCCCGGCTAGTACTTTTATTAAAGGTTTGCCTGTGAGACCAATTCAGCTGTGAGATAAGTGTATGACTGCAGTCTGATTTGCTCCCTTGTTTGTTGCTGCTGTTCTTTTCTTGTTGCTGCTTTTTTATTTGAAGAGGCTTGTAATGAATTACAAAAAGAGGATTTTAATTCAGGAGACCTTGATGACTTATTATGCCTTATCACTCCTTAGGCATGGAGTACAGCTTGTTCTTTTTTTTAATTCCTCCACTTGTTTATCTCCCACATCTCCTCCTCCACTACTACCACTCTGAGGTAAATCACAAGAACACTCCTCCATTAGAAAACGGCATGGTACTTTTTCAAGTGATTCACTCAAGCAGGAGTGGGCAAACACACTTTCATCTTTTTTTTCTGCTACTGTTTGTTGGCATAAAGTGCCAAGTGGCCCAGGGACATTTCATAGGTGCTGGAAAATATTGCTAAAAATGTTGCTCTTTCTTTATGTGGCCAGTCGGGAACAGATTTGTCCTTCACACAGCAAAATCAGTGAAAGTTCATAGGAGTGGATATGCTTTTGAAGCACTTTGATCATACATGCTAGGAATAGAATGATGGCAAATATTCCTGTTATCTTGTCCTAAATTTATTTTAGAAAGCTGTGTGGCTCACAGTGGTTGGTTTTTGCTCTCTGGCACTGACAAACTTCCAGCAGGGCCAGCCCCATTGATAGATCTCCCTTGGACTGCGATGTCACCTCACTGCTGAGCAGCAGGGAGATCAGCTGCTGTTTTCTGGGTGGGACCTGGATTCCAAGTTCAGGTCTCTCTGCTTTAAGTTTTGAAGGTGTTTTGAGTGCACTTTGCAAAGATTCTGAGTACAGACACTGCTCTTGCCATTGCGGTGGGCACTGAAGCCGCAGCGGGAGCAGGGCAGGCAGGGGTGAGCTGCTGCTCAGAGCTTGGCCCATCGGGCACAGCAGGGTAAGATGTGGGGGAAGGAAGTGACAAACCCTTCAGTGTAGTTCTGGGGCAGAGATATCCTCCTGTGCCTGGGCTGGCACGTGCTGGCATGGAGCACCAGTGGCACTTGCCCACTGTCTAGAAAGAGCAAGTATGCACATCCTTCTGTTGAGCAAAATGCAAAATCTAGCAATATCTGTAGTTGGCCTGTCTGGGTCACCTTGCACTGCAGCTCTGCAGCTGGAGGAACCCAAAGGACTCTGTCCTGACATTGGTCATGATGGGGGGACAGGTAAGGATCACTTCAGCTACATGCTTGGCTTTCAGTCTGTGCTAAGGGACTTCAGACATCCAAGCTGCAAATGGGAAACTCCTTGAGGAGGTTTTTCATCAGAGAGGGCTGGAAACCACTGATTCCAGATAAAGTCAGGTGTGCCTGGGGATTTGTATCCATGGGCTTTTGCTGCTATTGGTATTCAGATCAAATATCTCCTGTTCCAGTCTCAGCCTTGAACTTCTCCTGGGACATCAAGTGTATCAAATCTCTCCTCTCCGAGGACTGACAAAAATGGGGCACAATTTAAATGTAATATTAGAGCAAGTGAATCCTCTATTGTATATATTTGAGCTACCTTCAAGTTTGCAACCACCCAGCTGTCACCTATGCATGCTTCACTCATTGGGTCCATGCCCTTCCTCTGTTCTGTGCTTTAGAGGCTGTTTTGCTGCATTACAGAAAAACTGAGAGCCAGAGTTTCATTTCATTGCACATACCCTCAAAACAAGATGAGTTTTCAGCACTGGCATTTAGAAAAACCCACCTCAGGCTTGTTCATTTAGGAAGCTCCCAGTAGAATAAACACACATACCCCCTGCCAATGCAATTATTGTGGCATCAGTTCCTCTGACAATAACTTGCTCTACCTTTTTAACATCTTCTAATTATGTCAGTCTTTTTCTTAACCACTTTCTGCTGTTGGTCTCCTAGCCAGCGAGAGGGTGGTGGCTGGTGAGGGAAGTGCGCAACTCGATGCCCTGCCTGGGCTGCACAGGGTGCAGCAGTGGCACAGCTGGATGAGCACACAAAGGGTGCCGCTGTGAGACCCCACTTGTGCAGGCATGGGGCTGCACTGCCATGCAGCACTGCCAAAGCCACTTGGCAGGAGGCGAGACACTTGTTGCCAGTGGCTGCAGAAAATAACAGAATGGTGTCTTCCTCTCTGAACAGATGTCAAGAATTACCTGCAACTGCAAAGCAGCGGAAGGCGGGAAGGCCAGCGAGCCCGGCTCATCAGCCCCACCATCTATCTGCCCCAGAGTGCTGTCTGCATGGTTTTCCAGTACCAGGCATGGGGCAGCAATGGGGTGATGCTGCGGGTCTGGCGGGAAGCCAGCCAGGAGCACAAGGCACTATGGGTCATCACGGAGGACCAAGGGGAGGAGTGGAGGGAAGGCCGCATCATTTTGCCAAGCTACGACATGGAGTACCGGGTAAGATGTTTGCAGAAGGTATGCTGGGCCAGGTAGACTTCTCCAGCATCTTAATTTCAGTGTTTCAGAGCCCAGGCCCATTCATCATTAGGGAATGTGGCTGTTTTCATTGTGTTTCTCAAGTTACCATAGTAACTAAACTACACTGTTTGTTATTCTGAGAGTGCCTGTCTTCTGCACAGACTTGGGCCTTTGTTCAGCCTGTTGCCTTTCATGTTCCTCAGATCTCCCATTTTGCAAATATTCTCCCTTTTTCTTTTTTTTTCTTTTTTTTTCTTTTTTTTTCTTTTTTTTTCTTTTTTTTTCTTTTTTTTTCTTTTTTTTTCTTTTTGTTTTGTGCATTTCTTCCCCCTCCAAATGAAGGTCATCAGATAGTCTGACCAGAGGCAGATGTGCAGCTCCAGGGAGCAAACCCAGCATCCAGGAGAAGTGGGAAGCTGGGAGGGAGCACAGCCAGCCCTTAAGGGTGGGCAGCAAACAGCCATTCTCCAGCCTCAGCTGCAAGTGTTGGCATAGGAGAAGGAAGAGGGAATGTGGGCTCCTTTGTGAACCCTCTTCTCTGATACCTTAGACTAGATCAGAGGGCTGGGTGCAGTGCTGTGGGATCAAGGCCCTGTCCCGCTGTCAGGAGATCACTGGAAGAGAAGGGATGAGCTGGAGGGAGCTGTGCTGCCTTGCCACAGCCATCTGAGCCCCTCTGGCACAGCTGCACCAGCACCCCATGGAGAGGCTGCTGCTTCCAGGAGTGTCTTTGGCATGGTGAGCCCTTCCAGGCAGCCAGGGAGACAGGGCTACTCTTGTCACTTGTTAATGAGCATCAGCACAGCATCCAGCACCCTCCAACGCAGAAGGCAACATGGACTCCCAGGCTTGAGGCAGCACTTTAATGACCACCCTGGTGGGGAGCCTTGCTCCAACCAGCTCCCAACCCTGACCCAGGCAGCTGCTGCTGTCAGGCCACTGACCCATCCAAACTGTTGCCTCCCACGTGGGTTGACAGCCTGAGCTTGAGACCCACAGCCCAGACATTCCATCGCCTGTGCAGTCAGATGCGCAGCCCTTCAGGGTGGTGTCCTTGCAGGCAGGCATGCATCCCAGGCACCCTAGATGAAAGGGGGCACCTAAACTGAGGAGAGGAGATTTGTGAAGTACATAGCCCTAGGAAATTATTTGGACCCTTAGAATCCTAGTATCACTAGGGTTGGAAAAGGCCACCAGGATCATCAAGTCCAATCATTAACCCAGCATCACCATGTGCAGCACTAAAGCATATCCACATGCCTTTTGAACACTTCCAGGGATGGTGATTCCACCACTTCCCTTGGCTACCTATTCCAATGCCTTGAGAGTAGGCAGGGGGATATACAGCGACAGCTTTGCACTGGAACTGCCTGACTAGTTTGCTTGCATGGGTTTAGCTTTTTAATAAAACACCAGAAAACACAATATGCCTACAGATAAGAATGATGGGCACTGGCTGACTACTTTGTGTGCTAAACGTGAATATACCAGCAATAGCTGAATAATGGTATCATTATGTAAATATTGCAAGTGTCTCCACTCAGCAGTTCTTAGCGCTAACGACTCTACTTATTTTTGTAAATATATTTTGCCTGTGATTAAGTAGGAATAAGCTGACCCTTCTCCTCTGACATTTCAATATTTCTTATGTAATGTTGATGGGAACAGCACTGCACAGTTAATGTAGCTGTGCATTTTGTGTCCTTCCCTTCTTTCTTCTGATCATAGCTCAGTTAATATCATGGGCCAAAGCTGCTGCTGCAGTAACTCAGAGTTATGCCACTTGCACCATTTGTGCAAGGGCTAGGTGGGTTCGCTGAGTCTTTATTCCTTATGAGAGGCATTTAACTGAACAAGTTGCAAGCCAAGTGCTGCCAGGCCAGGCAAATATCTCTGTTGAACCTGTCCCTGCACAGCAGCTTTCCCTGAGAAAGGAGTGGCAGAGGCAGGGCAAGGAAGCAGGACTAGTGTCACGTGATCCACAGGTCTGCAGGGAAAGCCAGGAGCACTTTCCCACCCTTTCCCTTGGGAGCAGCAGCCACTCTCTGCTTCCCAGCTTAGCACTGACATTTCTGTTCTGATTTCCCACAGATCGTGTTTGAGGGATTTATCCGCAATGGCCACTCGGGAGAGCTGGCCCTGGATGACATCCGGCTAGGCACCGACATCCCGCTGGAGAACTGCATGGGTACGTGCTGCATCCCGCCGCGGGGACAGGGAGGGAGGGGGCAGCTCAGGCTGGAGAGCCTTGGCTTGCAAGCTGTCAGTGGGCCCCCTCTCCCCTGGTTAAGTTACCAGGAGTTTCTGGATCTCAGCTGGGACTTTCCTTGCCCATGAAAGAAATGAGGGCGACTCAGCCTCTGGGGGACAGGGCTCTGCCTGCGTTGGTGTGAGGAGGTGGAAGGAGAAGGAAGCACATGTCTCTGCCAAGCAAAGCTGAAAGAGCAGCTGAGGGTTACTGAGGACTATTCTATGTGATAAGGACGTACACCAAATTTAAAAGGAAAGTGCTGGACAAAAGAAGCCAGCTGTCAGTCAGTATTACACGCTTAGAGGGGCCGACAAGTTCAAAAGGAATCTTCTCTAATAAGAAAAAAAAAACAGCAGAGAGGTTTTACAGCAATGTTAACAGAATAACAAAAGAAATTTTTGCCCTAGAATTCAGCATTTCCCAAACCAGGCCAAAAGCCAGGTAAAGACAGAGAGGACTTGGGGAAAAAAAAGGAGCAAAAAAAGTGTGTTTCAGCAGTTTGCTGGTGGAGCCATTGCCCTGCAATTTTCCTCTAGCTGGCTCATCCGTGCAGTCACACAGCTGGCTCTGGCTGCCATCTAGTTTGGGTGTGGATTTAGAGGTATCCCAGTTGAGCATGGGGCCAGCATTATTCAATTAGTGGGATCTGTGCTGAGAGCTGCCCAGAGCAGCGAGGTCCTGCTCTTCTGCATGACCTGGGAGAGGCATGTTTCACTAGGAAGTGTCTGACCCATCCTGATGCCAATGGAAAAAGCGGAGAAGAGCTTCTCTCCCTTTTGGGCTTTGAAAGGCTCCATTCAGTGAAGCTGCTCTCCTCTCCCCCACCAAGGGAGGATCCCGGTGCCTTCTAACCCAAGCAGGACAAACACTCTCTTCCAAGGGGTGTTTCTCAGGGGAGCAAACCGTGCTTGGGAAGAGCTGGTTACATCGCTTGCCCCGCTATGTGGGCAGGTGAGGGTGAAGATGGTGCAGGAACCAGCACTGATAATAAAACAGAGGACTAGGACTGCCCCAGAAAGGCTCTTAAGCACCGCCAGTCCCCGTTTCTTTGATGCTTTGAACTCTGCTGGTCTCCCATCTGCCAAAGGAGCTAATACTTCAGATGTCAAATTCCCGGTATTTAAGGCTTGACAGTGGTGTTTTAATCTCTTGCCTTCTATGGCATTAAAGAGAAGCAAGACCGATGATTAACACTAATAGTATTTCCTATCTAACTTCTTTGGAGCTCAGCAATTCACCTAGCTCCAGTGTTACTGTATCTTGGGCCTCATGAACCTAAAGCTTAATATTTCAAAAATAAAAGCATTAATAAATTACAAAGTTTCAAGCATTTCTAGCCCAAAAAATAACACCAAACTGCTACACAAACTTATTTCACCCAGTCTAGGAAGTTGAATGTGAGTCTTAAAACTCATAAGGAATGTTTGTTTCAGATCATTTCTAGCAAAGGGCTCCCACTGCAAACTTTAACATAACTTAGGGGTCATTTCCAGTTTCACCAAAAGGATAATGAAATGGCAGAGATACTGTGCTGCTCTTTCTCTTTCAGAGCCATGAGAATAGCTGACTCCAGCACAGGCTACTGGTTTTTCAAACATAGTCCATGGAAGTAATCTGATTCCTTTTTAGCATGAAAGAACGCTAATAAGTCACAACAATTTTTTCCTTTGACAAATGTGTCATTCGCATTTTGAACCCGAGTGATGATTTCATAGCACTCAGTAGAGCCAGAGTCTGCTTCTGTGACTCACAGGCATAATGCAGAAGTAATCTAAAAATAATCAGAAGTCTATTACTTCTGCAAGAAAGTAATCAGTAGTAAGTACCGATTATTGCTTTTCAGATCCAGTAATTTGTAATAGATTACATCTTCAAAGTATCTTGAAAGAAGGAAAAATATCGCTTGCCTTTGTTTCTTGTCACTGTGAGTTGGAGAGGAGCAGGGCATCACTGCCCAGAATTAACACAGTTCCCGTGGGAGTAACAGTGCCAGAGCTGAGCCAGAAACCAAAACTGCTTTTGGAAATTTAGGGGGTTTCAGGGTTTTATCACTGGGCCAGGTGAGGCTTTGTCATTGGATGACTCCAGCCAGCCAGGCTGAATCCAAATGACCCTCAACCTCAGACATATTTTCATCTGAAGTGTGAGTCAAAGCTTTTTGTGTCTGTTTGGTCCCCAGCTGGGGCCGGGTTTCTCCCAGTCCTGGCTGAGGTTGGCTGGCTCCCCGTGCTGTTCCCAGCGCGTGGCTCCTGTGGGACACAGCCACACGCCTGCTCCGCTTGGCCACTGCAAACCCACGGGGACGTGAACTGGGGGCTTGGTGATACTCCCCTCTCTAACATGAGCTTTTGTTTTCCCTCTGCAGAACCCATCACAGCTTTCCCAGGTGAGAACTCCTACTTTCCAGGTAAAACTGCACTTCTCTTGGTGGTTTTGTTCTGCTGGCATGGGCTTTTACATCGAAGGAAAGCAATGTGTGTGCTTGTACAAACAGCAAATGTTCTGAGCACTGAAATGGCAAGTGTGTACTAAACCTCCCCCACCACAGCAGCAGGAGATGGCATCCTCTGACTTCTGCTAGGTGACAGGGAACAGGCAAGCAGGCAAGTCCCCTGTCTTGGGACTGAATAGGGTTAGGAAACCTGCCATCATGAGAAGCACTTAGCTCCTGAAAAGCAGCTAAGCCCGAAATGGATGAGGCTGAGGAGTAAAGAGTAGTTTTCAACTGACTTAAATGGATAAAAACAGTAGCCAATTAAAGTGAAATCTGGTGGCAGCAATTCGCATTATCGTGAGGAAACGTGGTTCTCTAGTTCGTAGATGCTCATGCAGTTGTGGCGTTCAGCTGCTGGCAAAGGAGGGTGGGGCCAGTCTGCTTGGAAGGGGAAGGGAGTTGGGAGGTAGCAGTGAGAGAGCAAACTGCCATGAGGAGCTCTGAAGGTGACAGTCAATAAAAGGAAAACAAGGTGAAAATGGTGCGTTTAGCAGCTAAATACTAGCCTGGAGAATAGAAACCAGCATTTCTCTAATCAAACCTGCAGGGTAGAAGAAAAGGTGAGGAACTCCAAAAAACTGCCTCTCTCTTTTCAGTGGGGGTGCTGTTTGTCTTGCTCTGGGGTGGGAAAAACTATCTACTTTTGCAGGCATCAGTTTAGTCTGAGGGGTTTACCTGTTTTTTTGATTTTGGATTTTGTTTTCCTGACTGCCTCTTCAGGAATGTGTCTGGGGATTGTGTTGTGATGAAGAGCAAACTTGGAGCTCCCCTTAATTTTGAGAGTTGTTTTGTCAATTCAATCAACATGCCCTTTGCTTTCACTGGGACATGATGTCTGTGCTCTTTCCATCCCCTACTGTGCTGGTGAACTGTAAGATATGGCTGGACTGTACCCTAGAAGCAGCTGCACTTCTGTGTGGGCAAAGCTGTCTCTCCGGGGTGTGTGCACTGGGAGCTGTGGCAGTGAAGGCAAAGTAGGCACTGAGACTGAAGTCACATGCGCGGCTCTGTCCCCGAGGATTCAGGCTGCGGAGTGTTACCAGCGTGAGGGACAAGAGCAGGGTCTAACACTGTGTTTTACAGTCACACCCGTACTGTACCAACTAGGAATTTAGTTTTGCTTATTTATAGGCCACTTATTTATCTGATAGTCAGGCTTGTGGTGTCACTGAAAAGCTGCTGCAATATTCTCAACTGAGAGTTAAAGCCTCATAATCCTGCATGACTTCCACCATTATTCTACATTCTCCTAGGCCTGGTCTGGTATCTATTTTGCAAACACCATCCTTGTCTTTTGGGACTTGTAGCAGTTAGAACCTCTCTCTGGGTCCTCACATTCTATTCTAAGGTCTATCCTAAAGTCCTGCTAATTCGTATTGTCTTCCCCTTCGCCCCCTGCCCTGCTGCCTGAGTGCCTCCACTTCCCCATCATATTCCCCAGGGCACACTGGCTAGGGAGCAACAGTGAGATCCCTGAGCACCACAGGCAGATGCTGTTACAGGCACACCTCTCCTTCACACTGGAACTTGCCAGCTTGTTCCAGTAGCTCCTGCCCATTCCTGACTCCCTTAAGGACATCCTAGCATTGGTCATAACAGGGGAGCAATTGCAATTGCAGCAAAAGGTTGAAAAAGTTTCCTTGGATGACAGGCAGGACTAGATGGCACAGAGGGATGGAGTGACCTGGGAAAGAGCAAAGTGCAGAGGGAAAAGATGAAGAAGTGAAGATCGGAGGCAATTACATGATAATAATTAAAATGAGGGAGAGACAGAGATGCCCAGCAGAAGGCGAGGGTAAAATGAGGGGAAGAAGTCCCTGGCTGGAGAAAAAAATGGAGCTGGAGAGAAAAAACTATGCTGGAATTATTGAGATGTTCTACAGCCCCCACTCCTGCAATTACATGATGAGCTGAAAAAGTCAGATGCCATTAAAAATAATAGCAAATCCTTCCTCTGCTGGCTTGGGAGCAAAGCTGAAAATATGCACCTTACAGGCTCCAGGATCACAAGGCAAATAATAATAAGAGAATTGTGTAGGTGGAATATGTTTCAACTAGTGGGTCAGGATCTTACAGGACCAGTAAAGTGTGCTTAAACTGTACTGCATTTGAGAGTTGATGCATTCCACCCTTAAAGAAAGGGTATAACAAGTGTCTGGAAGCAACAAATTAGATAAATACCAGGCTAAAGATAAGAGATATATTTCAAAGAATGTGGAGAAAAGCCATGGGGAGAATTTGCCTTTGGGGCTGGTGGATTCTCTCCCTGCAGGTATCCTGAAATCAAGATAGAGATATTTATTTTCTCCCTGGAGAAATGACAGGTAGCACTTATGGGGTTGAGACTGACACTGGTTTTGTGGCATTCAGATTAGATGAGTGTAATACTTGCTTTCATCTGTGTCATCTATGAAAAGTCCAGCTGTGTTGCTTGTCCACAGCAGTTAATGTCAGTGATTTTGGAAAGGAATACGAGCTGTGACACGGCAGTGGCAGAGCAAGGCAGGCAGCCCTCTAGGCAGCTTTCTGGAAAGGATTTTCTTCTTTTTTTTCCCAGATGACTATTACTTTTCCTTCTTTGGGTTTTGGTTCTCACTGCAAAACTCCAAAACTAGTCCGTATAGAGTCTTCCCTTTTGAAAAGAGAATGGGGCAGTACCTGGCCAGGTTGGAGGTGTGAGCACCAGCAGCACAACCACGTAAAATAGCCACCCTGTAGGAATTAAATCAGGTTTCCACTGACTGGTGTTCCAAGCTGTGCCATAAACACAGCAGCCACAAACTTGACAGCAACAGCAGGAGGCAGTTCTTTATTAAGACGAGAGCACTAGTGAATAAATGAGGAAGGGCAAGTGTGTGTGTGGCGGAAGGCAAAGGGGAGTGGAAAAATTATTAAGTTAAGATGGATTTTTTTTTTTTCCATCTGCCTGAGCAGTGAACTTTTTCACTGTTATAACAGAAAACTTCCAGAGAGCAGCAGAGCCAGTAAAAACAGAGCAGATAACATCAGTGCTATGTGCTGAGTGGATGGGCAGCTATATTTAGTGGCTGGCAGTGTAAGGAAGAACAATCATTAATGTTGGGAATTGGCTTTGTTAGGGCTTAGGGACAACTGAGTGTGATTCCTTAATGACTTCAGTTGCTAAATGAACTCTCCAGACTTCTGCTACCTCCTCAGCAGGGCCATGCGGTACGGAAACGGAGGCTGAGGAAGGGCTCTGCACCACCCCTCACGCTTGCAGCCCTGGCTGGGACATCTGGAGTGGGTCAGGGCCAAGCAAGGGCTGTCCTGAAGCTGCAGCCAGCTCGAGTTGCCCCAGGGACCATTCCCACAAGCAGGATCATCTGCAGTACATCATACTGCTTCCCTCCATCCCCAGGCAGGCAGAGGGCAGAGGTGCAGGGGAAGGGGCAAGGGCTGCTGGCCGGGCACTACAGCATGTGCTCCTCTCTGGCCAGACTCACACTTTGTACCCTTCGCCTTCCACTGGGCAATGTACAGCCATCAGGAGGAATCCTTCCTCCCACTCTCTTGAGACTCAGGAGCTGTTGTGACCCCTTCACCCCTGACACCTGCCCCTCTTCCCATCCCAGCTTCCACCATGGGACCTGGTGCATATCAGTGGTGTGAGAGGCTGTTTGTCTGTAAATCTCTCACTGGAAAAAGGTGCTATGTAAGCAGAGACTGTCACCAAGTGTAAACACAAGTGGCCTCTACACAGCGAGCAGCCCCATGATCTCCCTGGGGGTCAGCCCTGCACCCCTGTGCTGTCAGGCTCTGGAGAGGTGTTGCTGATCCATTGGGGATGGTGGTGGGTCACATTTGGGTCTAGGCCAGCTCGGCCAGCTGGATCTGTGGAGGGAGACAGCGGGGGGTTATCAGTGAGGCTCAAGGCAGCATTGAACATGCTCAGCCTCACAGGGAGCTGGTGGCAAGCCCCCATGGGATGTCCCACACTGCCACCCCCCATGCAGATGGCTGAGGGGCAGCAGCTACTCAGGGAGGCACAGGGATGTGCTGCTTTCATTCCCCTGCACCAGCATGGCCAATGGAGGTAGGGAAGGAGGTCAGAGGGCTGCCTGCTCCCTATCTTTGCCATCCTGAACACACAGCCCAGCCTGTATCCCCCTTCTGCAGGCACCATTGGGGCACAGGAGGGACAGGGCCATCCCCACTCCTGATGACGAGGGGCAGCTGGGGTGAGACAGGTTGAGAGTGGCATATCTAGCAGTTAGGCCTCTCCTGAGACATCCGAATTTCTTGCCTACAACGACAAATATGTGGGTGGTTCACAGCCTCCTGCTCTGTAAAAGCAGGATTTGTCTTGCTTGTGTGGGTTTTTTTCTAGCTTTTGAGGTGTTTTGTTGTTGTAGCTATTCATCTGGGTGCAGTGTTCATTCTTGGTTTTAGTCTCCGTGCCCAGGTTTTGGGGAATGGGGAGGGGAGAAAAGCCTTGTGAGCGGCAGAGGAACCATCATTTTGCCTTATCTCCTGTGCCACTAGCAGCAAACCCATCGCCATCCCAAATTTCCAGCCAGTGACTCTGCTGTTAGGCAGTGTTTGGAGGGGAGGGCACAGGCTGCGCTGCAAGATGCCCTCACTGCTGGCAAAGCTGAGTGCATCCTGCACTATTTTGTATTTTCCCCTTGTGTCCTCCAAGTCTGCTCGGGAAACCAAGCTGGAGTTTGGTTAGCACGGAGCTCAAGGATGTGCTGACACCAAACCCAGGAGCCCCCAAAGTTCTGCGTGCCAGCACAGAGTCAGGGGGCTGCCCCCCACTAGCCAGCCAGGGGCAGGAGGAGAGGGTGAGCACACTAGGGTGGGGGTAAACGTGTCCAGCAGCAGAGCAAACCCTCCGGAGAGTTTCCCTGGGGACTCCAGCCCCCTTGAAGTAACCAGTAAACAAACGTGGTGCAAAAATACATCTCCCCCCTAGTTATTTACAGCTCGCCCCCACGAGTGTTGCCGGGGAGGTGAGAGCAGCGTGTGCAGGAGCAGCAGCGCAGAGCGGTCCCGCCGTGGGCGTGCGCAGACCCCGGCGCTGCCGGAGGCGCGAGCGTGCACGGGCTCTGCGGGCCCGCCTGAGCAGCAGATGTGTGCAGGGCTGTCCCGGCGTGACCTGGCCAGGGACAGCAGCCCAGCAGCCGTGCCCTGCAACACGCCACAGCTGCAAGAGTGGGAAGGGTTGCCCATCGCTGGGCTGAGTCTGGGCACTGCCTGCCTGTGAGTTCAAGGGAGGCAGGTGCTTTCCAGCCCTCCCAAAGTGTGTTGCTTTATCAGCATGAATTCATAGTCCTGGCTTGCTTAAGCTGCAGAAAGCATGAGTTTCTTATCTGAATATTGGGTTGAATTTTGCAGCCCATGCCTTGTAAATAATTATAACCATACCTTCTCGCTTTAAGAAACAGTAAGGAAATCTGTGTAGGTCTGTGAATGGGGCACCTACTGAGACTAGACCTGTGTGCAGAGCACTTTCAGACAGAGAACTTCTTCTCTGTCTTTTCAGTAAATATGACAAATGCTTCTCCCTGTAATCTCTTTCCCAGTCTCCTGTGGTAACTTCCTCGGTCATCTGAGATTATATTTTTCTTCCAATTAGGAACGTGATGTGTTTTGTCACTGCTTGACAACATCTGCCATGTGGAGACAAAACCAGGTGGCTGATCTGGAGATGGCCAAAATAAAGAAGGGAAAAAAACATTTGTTGATGCCAGAAATAACAGTAATAATAGTGCATATGGAATTTGTACTGCAATCCAGGCAGCCTGATTAATTAAAAGGGAAGAGAAAGGCCCTTGAATATGCAGGCTCAGCAAATGCCAGGCTGTGCCCTCCCCTAGGAGCACGCCCTGTATCTGGAGGCGGCCGTGGGACCTCGTGTTGCTCCGTGCTGTACTCTTGAAAGCATGTGTGTTTCTTTTTGTCCATCTGCATGCCTCCCACCTAGCAACCCTGTTCTGTGTCTCCTCCCCAGGGGCAACCCTCCTGCCAGGGACCGAGCCCACAGTGGACACGGTGTCAGTGCAGCCCATCCCAGCCTACTGGTATTACGTTATTGCCGCCGGAGGTGCTGTTGTGGTGCTGGTCTCCGTCGCGCTGGCCCTTGTGCTCCACTACCACCGGTTCCGCTATGCGGCCAAGAAGAGTGATCACTCCATCACCTACAAAACCTCCCACTATGCCAACGGGGCCCCTGTGGCTGTGGAGCCCACCCTAACCATAAAACTAGAGCAAGACCCCAGCTTGCGCTGCTGAGAGCCGAACAGGAACGAGAAAGCAAACAAAACACAAAACAGACAGACAGACAGAAACTAAGACTTCAAATACGTTGCCTCAGTTTTGCACTTTTTTCCTTACCTAGCATACGTGTGAACTCTTAGATATCTCCATCCCTTCTCCGTCCCCCAGCCCTCCCTGAATCTTTTACAAACTCTAAACTAATGCTGCATCTTGGATCGCCAGAAGAGACACACCGCCCCTTCACTTCAGAAGTGAACGCTCCCTTTCTATTACTTTTCAAGGATACTTGGGGTGTCGGGTGGGGGTTTATTTTGTTTTGTTGTGTTTGTTTGGGGAGTATTTTTTTTTTGTTGGTCAGCTTCTTCAGGTTTTTGGGTTTTTTTCTCCTCCCAGTAGGCAACCTGCAAGGGAACCTGATGGTGAGCCTGGAAGCTTGTGTGTGAGGCTCGTGCGCATGTGTGCTAAACCTGCGCGTGCGAGTGTGTATGGGAGTGTGTGTGTCTGACTGACTGAATGTGTATTTAGAAACAGCCCCTTTTTAATTTGCTTGTTGTTGCTTCTACTTGCACAGGGAATGCTTTTATTTTTGTTTTTGTTCTTGTTGTTAATTTTCCCCCCTTCCCACCTCCTCTCTGGAAGGTCTGGGACGTGTTTATGGTGAATGCCCTGATTTGTTTACTTGGGGAAGAGAGCAATGCTTTTTTGTTGCCTTATCTAGCTTTGGCTGGGTTTCTTGTTTGATAGTGTTAATGTCTTGGGTGCAAATTGAGAAGAGGCCAGGCTGGACAGTAGGAATGTCCACCTCAGATGGCTAGAAGAATCCAGAGAGGTCCATAGACATTCAGAAAGTAAGATCTCTCCATTTTATTCTTTCTGCAGCCAACATGATAACACAGCCATTGTTTGGAAGAGGGAGGGGAAGCCCTCCTCTTCCCCCACCTGCAAGTGAATCTATTTAAAGTTGCCTTATATCAGAGAAGCTCATAATGAATGTTTTGTTTGTATCTGTTAAAGCCAGCCTTAGGGTAACACGTAGACTTCAGCAGGTCTTAGTGGACGCTAAATACTGTAGTTTCTTGAGAATTGAAGGTTTATTTATTTAATAAGTATCCTCGCTCTGGGTGCTGATGGTTTTGCTTTTACACGGGGAAGGGGGAGAGGGCTCCTCCTTGTCCTTCTGCTAGAAATGTTCAAGGGACAAGTATAGTTCCCCTTTCTGGGTTTGGTTTTTTTTGTTTCTGCCCAATCCATAGCTGCTGAATCATAAAAATTGCCCGTTGACTTTCTAGAATGTCAGTTTTGCGTTTGCTAATGTTCTGCTTCTTAGAGCGCCAGTAACATCTAGCAAGCCAGGCCCAGCCAGTGCACCTGGGGGGCCCAGCTATTGCTGCTGCTTTAACTGGGGAGGCGAGCAGGAGCCTCCACACGCCTCCGACTGTTGAATGGCCCAGCGTATTGTAGTGGAAATGCCTTATATAAATTACTGAATGATGACATGCAAAAGTGGTTTGAATTGTTAACCCTAATCTGTTTGCAGGCAAAAAAAGTACCTCCAGTGAGCAAGGTTCTCCATCTTGTTTGTGTCCATCTGTGATGAGTGATCAGATTCCCTCCCCCCTTCTAAACTTGCTAGTGCCCACCCCTCCCTTGCCCATTAATATTGCATAAAATGAATCAAGATGAGTAGCTCTGTTAACTTCCCTGCAGTCTTGAGCTGCCTTTTGGTCTGGGAAAAAAGTAGAAATACAAACTGTGCTGAAGTGGTATTGGCCCCTGTTGCAGCATAGCCCTATCCCCAGGGGATGTCTGTTGATGGGGGTGTCACTCTATACCACTCCTTGCCTTAATTCACACAGCCAGTTTCAGCTCCCCATGCTGTTTTCATAGCAGATTTCAGTGGGATCCTCTCAACTGCAGCAGCAATTGTCTGAAACAAGCAGGGAGTGCAGAAAAGCCCAGGGTGATGTGCCATGGTGAGCACATTAGGCTTGGTGGGTGCTCAGGGCACCACTGCACTCGTGCGCGGCTCCCACAGGGTTTTTGAGAGCAGCAGGGACATGCCTGTCCCATAGGGCCAGAATGGACCCGGGGAGCTCCTGCCACCTGGAAGGCAGTGCTATTGAAAGGTCCCTGGAGAGGGGCTTCCAGGGCCAGGGTGCTCTCACCGTGAGCCTCCTCGTCACACAGCACTGGTTGCAGTGCATCTGGTTTGGGATGTGGAATCCCATCCCCCTCAGTCAGCTGCAAATTAAAACAGATGTGAAATACTGGCATGCGCTCGCTGCATTTTCAGGTCAGCCCAAGCCATGTCAGCAGATGCTATTGTCACGTTTCCAAAGTCAGTTCAGTCTCCCTAGTTCAGACGATCTCACTTTGACCAGGTTCACCCCCATAGACTTAGCAAGTGTGCATTGGTGTGTCAGAGAGGAGAATGTGGCACCCTGTCTTTCAAACCAAAATCACCAAAGACAAAACAGAAGGTCACTTCGAGATTTTTACTCCCAGTTCTCCCCTACTCCTTGAGCCCTGACATCCCCAGCGTTGCCCAGTTGCCTGTGTGTGAAAAATATCTTGTGGAAATTTGAAATTCTTTGAAGATGTATTGTGTGGAATGTAATAAAATGATGATATTTTTATACAAATATCTGGGGTTTTTCTTTCTTCTTCTTTCTTTACTGATGAGAATGCTGTTGGTTGAAGCAAAGCAGAGTTTCAAAACTCTTTGGATCATCAGGGCTATTCCTTTTAGCCGAGTGAAGCTCCAGTTCCTGCTGCATGCAGACCCAGCTCCCAGCAGCACAGCTGCTGTGTGCAGCCTGCCTTGCTGCACTCAGGATCGGGCCATTAATAGCAGCTTTTAGATCCATTACATTTGTACCAGTCCTGATGGGAGTTTTGGGAGGCTGGACTGACTCTTGGGATTGTTTGGGGATTTCACCAGCGTTGCCTAAGTGCTAAATTGCTCAGTGTGATTATGCAGAATTTCTCCCGCTGAGGCCCCTGGAGACAGGACATCCGACTTTCCAGGGCCCGTGGGGCTGGCTTGGCTGCCAGCTCAGCTGAGCCGCACACTCTGTCCCTGAGCACAGCAAAAAATGGGTAAGCCATTACCAAAATTAATAATGCAAACAGCAATGCTTTCCTCTTCTGTGCAATCCTTGTTTCTGCGTGTCAGATTGTGCAGGAGACCTGCACGGGAGTGGCCCAGGTGCCACAGCACCGAGTGTTTGGACAGGTGTATGTCCCCTGCTTTCCCTCCACCTGAGTCCTCCCAACTTGTTACAGGGACTTCTGCTTCAGAAGTTCTGCTTCCCATCTTCCCTAAGTGCACCTTTCACCCCTTCAGCAGAGTCAGCAGCATCACATTTCATGTGAAATATATTTTGCTGCCAGTTTGAGAGGTTTTTCCTTCCCTCCTTCATTTATTTTCCTTCTCTCATGTTCTTTACCCTGGCATAAAGCTCAGCTTTGCAATGAAACTTCCTGACTTTACTAGGAATTCAGGCCATCAACAAAAAAATAATTCAAATGTGATCTCTCACAGTGGCTATTCAAACACAAGCAAAGCTGAGGACCCATGCTGCTTTTTTGGGAGAGGGCTTTTTTTTTTTCTCGAATTGTACAGCAAAGCAAATTACACTTGTAATTTGCATTTTGTACACTTCAGCGACTGTTCAAGCAAAATTCAAAACAAATATGCACATGTGAAAAACAGGGAGGGAGAGACTGACTGATGGCTTCCCAACAAGGAAGAAAAAAATTCTGTTAAGTAAACAGACGAAAAGGGAGGAATCGTTCAGGATTAATTATTCCGTACGTGCGCCACAGACAGATTGGCCAGAGAGTTGGGTGCTGCTCAGGCTGCAGCACATCCTAGGGAAGAAAGCAGCTAAAATTAGTATGCTTTGTTTAAGGAAATAAATACAGCTTAGTGCGATTTTGATGCAAACTCTTCTGCCAGTAACTTCAGGCATTTAAGTGTCTACTTAAAAAAAAAAAGAGGAGAACTTTTTGGGGGAGCAGTAGGGGCTCTTGTTTTCAGGGAACAGCATTAGGGGTGGAAGCCTGATGTGTCCTGTGTGTCACGGGGAGGCTTCGGGCGTGGCTCCCTGGTGGTATGTGGTGTGATGGTGTCAATCTTTTTATCTTATCTCTACAGCTGGTGTTGTGTTGAAGGAGCAGAAGGGGGTCCATGGGCACTCTCTGTGAGCACTGGGGCAAAGCCACTGCCTAACGGGGATGTGAGAGAGGGAGCGCTGACCTGGCAAAGCAAAGGGCGCCGTGGGAAAGGCTGGGCTGTGCCGTGGCAATGTCAGCGTGCCCGAGATGGCTGATCGGCCAGGAGCAGGCTGCAAAGCTCATTCACCAGCCGAGGGACCGGCCGCACAGTTGGCTCAGCCTCCTGCCAGGGCAGGCACCTGCAGGATGACACTTGGCACGGGGACCCCAGAGCTGCTCCGCCCCGGGCTGTGGGGGCGAGGCTGGCTTTCCCTGACCTGGCTGAAATGCCTCTGCTGCCGCGTGCAAGGGAACAAGGTAGAAACCAGGCTGTGCATGGGACTATGTTTGGATTTTTATCCCTCTAGAAACCCTATGAAAACCTACTGACTTTAGCAGGGCCAGCCCCCGCTTACCCCGTGTCAGGGTGGCAGAGTGAGGCGTGCAGACAGCAGGCGAGGCCCCGAGGCGAGCTTGGACAGCCGCTTGGCTTTCTGCCACAGCTCCTCCATCAGTGGCTTTGGCGGCTCTTAGCAGAGACTGCAGGCGTGACTGCCAGTTTGAGGAATCGTGTCGTTAGCCACTGCACTGTAAAAACAAACAGCAACAACGGGGAGGGTGATAAACATACCGGGATGCCACAGAGCTGCTAGCTTCTCCCCCAGCTCCGAGCCCTTGCGCGGCGGCGGCGGGCAACAGTGCCGCCCTTGCACCGAGGAGCTGCTCGGTTTGGGGTGGGTAAGCTCCAGCAGGGAGCACAGAACCTGCGTGTCAGCTCCGTACCCGGGCTGTCCAGAGCTAACAGAGGGAGAGGAAGCACACGCTGTGTAATGCCACAGTCATGCCGTACACACACATGCCACCACCACTGTTTCCCTGGCCTGGCGCTAGTGCTGAGGAGAGGTGCAAAAGCAGGGCACGCTGGAGAAGGGGTCAGGCTGCAACAGGGGATGTGTCTGCTGCAGGGAGGGTTTGGCAGGGTACTCATTTTGGGCAGCCACCTTGGCCATCTGCCATACGTGCAGCAGGGCCGGGTGCCACGTGTTGGAGGGCAGCACTGGGGCTGGAAATAGCTGACTGCTCATGGCCACCTCCACACCAAGCACCCAGCCCATCTCCATGTCTCCAAGTGCTTTTGGTGGGGGGCCTTCACCTGCCCAGCCATACTTTCCCACCTTAACTTCATATGGGAAGCCCAAGGAGTGCAAGAGGCTTGTCCGTGCCCCCAGTTTGACGATGGTTCTGTGGTGGTCTGAGGTGTGCACAGTTGGCCACCACCAGGGCAGCCCCAAGGCAATCTGAGAATAAGGTCCAGCAGTTCCGGCACTGCAGAGGGAGGCCAGGCCAGGGGGTGGCAGCTTGTTTGCTTTCTTTAATGCTCAGCTGTAGCCAAAGCACTGTTTTAATTTGAAATTTGGCAGGGATTTATCCCTTCTGTAAACTAAAGGAGTCCTGCGTTTCTGGAGGAGTGGGAAAGAGAGAAGTGAGGTGGATTTTCAGCTGGAAATAGAGCAATTGGGGATTCAGAGGGAGTGTTTCTGCCTGGAGCCTGTGCTGCTGCTTTGAGAAGTGCTTCTCCATTTGCCGAGGGTGGGAGGTGTCACCCCCAGCCCCCGGGGCTCCCAGCCAGAGGAGCAGCGCTGCGCCGCCGCCAAGCAGAGCGGTGTCAAGGCGAGGCCACGGCGGCTGCTCTGCTGTGTCAAAACAAAATGATGTGTGTTGGAGTCACACTATTGCTGTGGAGAGAAAAGGACTGGGAATGAGCAAAGAGAAAAAAGCAAGGATGAGAGCAGAGCCGGAGCTCTGTTTCTCTCTGCCAAGACTGGGAAATGGCAATTTCTGACCCCATTTTCCTGACTTTGGCTCCATTTAATGTTTCAGACCCTCATGGGCACTGTTTGACAGCAGAGCAGCGGTGTACCTCCTACGCTCCCTTTGCTGGGCAGGGTAGCACTAGCCAAGAGGGATGTTGTAGCAGCAGGAGAGAGGGGTGAGCATGTAGCTGGCTGCCCTCGAGTCCTTTCCACAGTGGGGAAACAACCATGTGCTGCTTATTCCCCCAAAGCCAGCAATTTGTTTTTCTTCCTCCTACACACTCTGCTTTTTTGTCCCAGCAGGCACAGCCACAGATATTACTGGGAATGAAAGACTCTAGGAGCAGAGCTCACAAACCACCATCACCTGGTGCATCGCATTCAGCCCCACACCATTTGGAGCCCCGCAGAAAGCAGGGAGCAGGAGCACAGGGATGGTGGGAGCGCATCCTGGGTGCTCTCCAGGCCAGGCTATCCTGTGCCAGAGCGGCTGTAGGCAGGCAATAATAAGATCTGGAAATTGCTGCAAGTTTGATATATTGTTTGGGAAAGGCACCTCCTGCTGAGAGGCTCATTTTGCTCACCCAGATAGACTCCAAGAGGCACCACAGATAATCCGCAAATGCCTGTTTGTAGAGAGAGATGCCAGGTGATAGAGCTTTGCCCCAGAGTGGAGGGACCTGGCAGGAGGCAGCATGTGGTGCCTGGACTTGAACCAGACAACGTCAGGCTAGAAAGAAACAGCAGTTTTTTTCTTGATAGTTGTCATTTGCCTCGGAAGAATATGTCCAGGTTCCAGCAATCAGGGCTGGCCGTTCTCTCCAAAGCAATAGCTCTTGGCTTGGTTCGGAGGTCTCTGCCAGAAGTGGTGGTGTTGCTGGTAGGCCCGTGCAGGAGGGCTGACATCGAGCACCTGTGGGGGTGGGAAGTACATGCCAGGCCATAAGACATGCTGAGCTCAGCTTTGGAGAGGTGAGCTGCCTCGGGCAGGTTTGGAGAGCTTTCCTGCAAGAGCACGTGTATGTCTGTGGTGGGACACCGGAGAACCTTGTCTGCCCTCGTGCCTACCTTGTCTGCCCTGGCACAATCCCTCCCACCCCTGCTACTATTTTAAAACAGATGTATACTGAAGCTCTTTAATCTCTGGAAATACTAATTCTCTCCTGCTCTCCCTCCATGTGAGTTCATACAAACATGGTACTTAAATCAGCCCTTGTCTTTGATTAGAATTTTATCTTTCTTTTTTCAGGTCCCATAAATGAGCCTTTTAGCTGGCAGTGCTCTCAGATCCAACAGATAACAGCCTTTCTCAGCATCTGGCTGTTTCCAGCGTCATTGCTAATATCATCTTTTGGCCATGACTGGCTAGGTGCTCACAGCCATCATTTGGCACACAGGCTTTAAAAATGGCCTTTCACTCAGGAGAAGTCATTCCTCATATTTAATTACAGTTTTCCCCTAACTTTCTTGACTACCTTTCTCCAGAATATTTTTTCCCTGTTAAAATGCAAGGTAAATTGTGCCTGAAATCTGCCCTTTAAGGAAGCAGCTCTCCACAACACAGAGTGATGCATGTTTCTCCCATTCTGCCCACCAGCTTGCTGGGCTTTTCTGGGGACCACTTTCTGAGGGAGTTGCCTTCTGTGGCCTGCTCCACTTGTGACAGTATTGCTGAGACTTGTCCCAGAGGAGCCTCATTGATGACAAACAGCAGGCAAGATTCTGTGACAGGCTAGATTCTAAATCATCTCCACTAGGAACTGAACTGAGACCACCAGCTTCAATTCCCACAGACACCCACACAGCCTGAACTGATTCAGTTAATGACTCGAGAAACCCCAGTATGGAAAAAGAAACGTCGAATTTTATTTTTCTAAAGCTTTCCAGAGGGTGTAGAGCCCTGCATGATAACATACAATCAAATAGCAATGAAATGGCATGTGGGGAACAGAAGAATGAGGGCCTGAGGAGGAAAGAAAATGGGCAAGTAGGAAGATATCATTTAAGCAGGACTTAAGAGTTGTATTAGCATGGGGAACTGAGCAAATTACTAGAAGAGTAAACAGATTCTGGGCTGGGCTTTTTGTATAAATGTTCTCCCTTTTCAAGTTTTCCCAGTGCTCCTTCCTTTCAGGCTGGAAGAACTGGTGTTCTTTTGAAAGTGTTGATTAACCAATACTTTTTTATTTCTGGCTTTTCCTTCAAGGTTACCCTGGGAAATTACAAAAGGATAAAATTGCTAGCTTGTTCTCACACAAAATTTCGAGCAGCTACAATATGGAAAGTCAAATGACTTCCAACATCCTTTCTCCACACATGGGCTCCTTGGGCAGACTGTCATCTAATTTCGACCTCTGCTCATCTTTGAGCAACATACAGTTTCTGTAGCGTTGTGTGGGTGACATGGATGGCAAATCTCACCACTTGTCTTCCAGTGCGTGACTAGCAGTGCAGACGTCTCCACGTGTCAACTGCTTTGCAAGTTATTTTTCCACATGTTTGGTTCTAAATGTTTGCAAGAGGCCCTCAGGCAGTTCTCCCAGCCCTAAGATGTTGCCATCTGGGCCTGTCAGTTCGAGAACTGTTGAGAAATCATGTGAACTCGCCGCTAAAGTGAAGATTTACGGAAGGCAGTGTGCACCTATGTTTCTTTAACAAGGTACCAGCAGCCTTGAGTCGGCGTAACTACCTGACTCACTAGATGCAGAACTCATTGGCAGGAGGGGCAAGTGTTGGGCTGTGAGCGTTCCTGTTGCCAGGTTCACTTGAAAATTCAAAGAAATCCCTTAATCCTTTGAGTGCAGATACAATTCTGCCCAAGGAATGGGAAGGCATCATTAGTACCAGCAGAAGATCACTGCAGTCAGGTGTCAGAGCGTGCTGGGGCAGCATGGCTTTCAGCAGAGACCCCACTCTGGAAGTGAACCGTGAAATGTCACTGGCATGGATTGCCTGACACAGTTGTCTGGAATAGGAAAAAAATGTATTTGACAATTCAGGAGGACTTTTCAAGTTCTAAATATCCATGCAAATATGCAGAAATAGTCTTTTATAAGGTTTTGAATAATTTCTTTGCACGTGGCTTTTTAGGCACAAGTTATATTCTTTAGTTTTGGTTGTTTGTAAGTAACCTCTTTAAACTCTTCTTGCCATTTTGGCACAAGACACAAAGTAATCTTGGTTCCAACCACAACTATTTCCAAGGTGTGACTTCTGTCGCTTTCTACTCCCTGATTTTTTGCATTCCTGATCATTTTGAGACACCTTCTCAGTTGAGGACCCCAAGTTACAGTCAGCTTTGAAAACTCTTGGCAGATTGAAATGAAAAGACATTTTCTTTTAGAAAAGTGGAAAAGAGCAAAAGAGCCATGGTAACTGTACGCAGAGATAATGATAGGAAGACTGCACAGGAAAATAACTTATTTCTGCTCAGATTATAATATGTGCATTTGGTTACTAGTCTTTGGTCTGTGCTGAACAATAGAAAGAAATGTCACCACTAAAAGGAATTTGGATCAGGAAAATGTTAACATAGGGGCCTAGATATGGACACCCATTTGCCTCTCCATTTCAACCAGCCTTTGCATTAAAACATATAATGAAGATAAATAAATTCCTCAGATTACTGTGAATTTATCTGAAACCCAAAGAGGAACTGGGTCATTGAAGCTCGATATCCAGTCAGACATATGGGAAAAGATGAAAAGTAGAGTGTGTGCTAAATGGATCCAGCATTAGTGGCAAGTAATGACAGGCACTAAGATCCTATTCAAAGGTGTAAGGGTAATACCCATGAGCATGTTAATAGTGAATTATGGCCATTATGAGGCACCAATGACAATATTTTAGTACTATTCAAGTTGTCTGGTTTCTTTGCTTTTTGCTCACTCTCTTTCCTTCTTAAAAGCTGGTCATTTGGTGGTTGTGAAATGTGATGTAGTGTGAAGATCATGTTCTCTCAAGTGTGCAAGAGTCTTCATTGACTTTGGCCAAGGGAAGAAGATAAAGAGTTCCTCCTTTATCTACGAGGAAGAGTGTTGTAGTAGTTTAACTATTACTTTCTTCTGGCTCCCAGTCCAATGACCAGTGGCAATGATGCCCCCGGAAGGCCTCTTTTAACAAACAGTGCTTTCCATTTTGTTGTTCTAGTGAACTTTCCAAGAATGGAGGATGACTTTCCAAGCTCTGAGCAAGACTTTGAAGACAACGATGATCCAGGTTGGTATCCAAATGCCACATGGACAACTCAGCTGTGGCAGCTTGTGTTTCAGTATCAGATGCTAAGATTACTCACAAACCTCAGCTTTAGTGGTGTGAGGAGCTAGAACACACTTGAGAATATACACTGAACTGGTGGCTTAGTGTTTGAAGGCATTGGTTTTCTTTTCCTGTTTTCCTTTTTCAACAGCCAGGAACCTTGCAAAGTCAATATATTGTATTTGTGTTAGGACAAGTGAAACTGATCTTTGAAGCATTAATTGCTGCTTGCATGGCATTTTGACTTCTAAATAAAGAAAATTAAGTCTGAGACCTGTGACAGATTGATTCCATAGTTTTGAACCCAGTGGCACTGGAAGGGCCAGAGTTTCTGTGGGTGTAGAATGTTTGCATACTATGTCAATAGTCTGATGACTAAAAGTGAATCAGGGTGCCTATCTTTCTTGGTAGTTTGGTGCTTCACATTATTTCCAGACCTGGGTTAGTGAATCCTGCTGAGATATTCCCATATATATACTTTAACTCTTGTAAAGCCACCACAACTCCAAGTAAGAAATGTGTAAAGGTGAGGGGGGAATAAAAAGTGATCCCTGCATAATAAGTGCCCGTTCCACTGCAGATTACTTTGGATCGGATAGGAACGACACACTGTTCTCTACTAACTCTCCAGGAACCCCAAAGCTGGACAAAGAGAAAAGCTGGCTATACACCCTGGATCCCATCCTGGTGACCATTATAGCAATGAGCTCCCTCGGTGTCCTCCTTGGGGCCATCTGCGCTGGTCTGCTCCTCTACTGCACGTGCTCGTACGCCGGGCTGTCCTCGCGGAGCTCCACCACGCTGGAGAACTACAACTTCGAACTGTACGATGGCATCAAGCACAAGGTCAAGATGAACCACCAGAAGTGCTGCTCAGAGGCCTGATGGGTGCCTGGGGATCACCCTTGGCATTGTGCTCGGTGAGGTGGGCTGGCAGGGGGTACTTTTTTTGCTGTTTTCTATGGGAACTGAATGCCATAAGAGGGAATGAGGGGAGCAGGAGGAGTGAGGGGAAGCACTGCTCCTGCCACCAGGTCCTGCTGCCGGGTCACACTCCACCAGGACCGAGTGGCTTTCCTGCAAACCAGACTGTGCTGGGCGAGGGGGGACTGAGCCCCTTGTTTGTTGGTTCATCTTCATTTTCTGCTGATGCGAGTGGCTGGGATGTGGTGAGGGAGCCTGGTTTACCTTTTGGATGTGAGAAACTAAATGTTGATTGTTATTTCCCACCTCCTTTCTCTGGTGAGTTGCTGAGAAGGCTGAGGGATTTCTTTAGAAATAACACACACACACATGGAGCCCCTGTCCATTTTAGACTCCGTCCAGACATCATTGTAGGGATTTGTGCACTTCACACTAAGGACAGGAAGCTGCAGTTTGCAGTCCTGAAAATGGAAGCATGTTGTTACCTTGAACTTTCCTTCTCCTGGTAGCAGGGGAAAGGTGGGATACTGGCTTTACTGTCTACAGTAACAACAGTGCTTTCTGAAATCATTAAGAAAGAAAATAGAAGGGAAACCCTATGTGTAGAAGCACCTCTTTGAGAGAAGCTGAAGAGCCTTAAAGTGATTTGTGAATAAGAGCCATTTATTAAATCCAGATCTTTGATTGCAACAGCTGAGGCCTTCATCAGGAAGGCCTTTATTTGAATCTCCCACCCCTCTTGAGCCTGCCATTTTTCTTTTTGCTATAATGAGAAAATTGCAGCAAACAAAAGATAGAGCCTGTCAGGTTGCTGGCGCTTAGGCAATGGCTTTGGGAAGGGGGCTTCACTTGGGGTTTGACTTGAGGTACAGTGCCGAGGCCTCTCCAAAGTGCCAGGGAGAGAACATGAACAGGGAAGGAGGCTGGAGCCATGCCCACAGCCCTGGGGAGCCTGGCCATAGTGCTCACTGGCACCCCCTCACCTTCCTGGTGCTCCCCTTCTCCCTGGAGCTCGGGGGTGTGAGCCCGTGCCATCAGCACCGCTGGACCAAACAGCTGCCGCCACATCCCCTTTGGAGCAAAGCTGCACTGCTCCTGATCAGTAGCAAAAACCCCAAGTTCTAACTATGAGCTGTGTTGTTTTTTTTTTTACTTTGAACAAGTGCCTTAGAAGAAGTATTTTCCTCCAGCTGATGATCGGTGCTGTAGCAAACAGCAAGTGAGGCCTTCATCCTTCCCCACAAAATGCTCTTCTTCGCCACTCTCTGCTGGTTAGAGCCCAGCAGAAATCTGGTCCTTCTACTTTCAAATGGTCTGGCTACATTGTGTGGCAGCTGGTACCTCTCCACTTACCACTGTGCTGTGGGAGAGGAGTGTTATGAAAACAAATGAATGGAGAAAAAGAGTTGAAATGCTAAACCCCAAACCAATGCCTTCATTTCCAGTTCAGTACAGATGGATCACCTCTATCAGCTTGCATATACAGAAATAAGAAACCTTTCTGTCGCACTGGGTTTGCTTTTCCAGGGGCTCTTTGGTAATACCTGGCAGGTCCTGATTTTTACATTTTACCTGGCAATTAGTTTGGGTTGGGGATGGCATTATTTTCCTCACTAACTGCGATTGATGAAGGTGTGATGTGTTGTGAAGCTCAGTTTGCCCAGCCCCACAAACACATCGTGCAGGAGTCCGGGTGTTTGGGGACACAAGCAACATCTAGAGAGGAGATGAGCATGGACACATGAGCAGTGCCACAGCTGCTCCTTGGTACTGGGGGAATAGGAACATTTGTCTACTGTTTCATGAAGAGCTCCCTCAGACAATAAGTTTTTAGGGAAAAAAACCCTCTCTGCTGTAAGAAAGACGCACATGTACTGGGGGAGCAGATACAGCAGCTGCGTCATGAGAACATCCACGGTTCGTACACACACGCAGAGATGCACTCACACAAAGGCCTTCATTTTTTTAATTCACACTGTGCACCCAATAATAACAGCAGTAAATGTGTCTCTGATTCTCCTTTCGAATCACCTTATTTCTTTTGGCATTTTTCACAGACAAATTCCACAGAGGTGTTATTTTACTGTACAAAAGAAACAGAGGCAGTAAGAGGAAATGTACCAGACCATTTCAAAGCTGGATTGCTGCTGCTCAATGATTTTATCCCCTTCAAATCACCAGAGAGGGGAAGGATGAATGGAAAAGGACCATACAGTAGAAAAGCCAACTTAGGCAAACAATAGGTGAAAATATATAATTAAAAAGGTGATGTTATGGTGTCTAGTAGGCGTACAGAGAGAAGAGTCCATATATACATATATTCAGAAATAGTGTGTTTGCACACGCACGTGAATTCTCTGTATGTATCGTGTATGTGACTTATTCCGTGGGACTGACTCGTGTTAATGTATCTCTTGATCTGGGGCAGGAGAGTACTGCTGACCTTGGCACTAACGTGGCACGGGCCCAGCGAAGCACCCAGCCCGCGTGTCCCGCTCGCCCCAGCAGCTGGGGCAGGGCCCACGTGTGAGCTCGCCAGGCGAGAGAAGGCCGATAATGCTGCACAGCCAATACCTCACTTACCTCTGCCGGGTGCTTTACTGTTCTACGGAAAACTGTGTTTGATTGTAACTTCAGCAGGGAGGAGGGGAAAAGTCATCAGTGCATTCAATTCATTGCATCCTCCTCTGCAAATAGATTAGGTTTGCTGATTGCAATTCCCTCTGTGAAATTCAGAAAAGAAAAAAAAATCGGCATTAATGCCTTCGCTTAAATGGGCTGTTGCCTCCACACGCTTCCCATGGCAGGACATGTTGCTGATGGGCGGGCTGTAGTGCTGGGTGACTTCATTTTGTGGGAAGGTGCCGGAGGTGAATATGGGAATTAAACCATTAAGAAATTATATGCAGAAATGGAAATTCTCCAAGGTTTGCAGTTCAAGGTATTTGACCGTTTACTGGCTGAGCCAGGACTTATGGACTTAAAGAGTTTTTACTGTGATTCTTCGGTGTAACAAACAAAACAAAACAAAACAAAAAATAAAATAAAACTGTGTTTATATGATTTGTATAAAAACCTTTTAAAATTACTATTTAATAAACATTATGGTAGAGATTATGTTTCAGTGGCTTTTTTATTCGTGAAAGAGCAGCAACAAGGAAACCAAACTGAAGAGGGCTGTGAGTAGCAGAAATCCCAGCGAAACGAGGTGCAACTGGAGGCACACAGGGCCATGCCCACTGCTCTCCTTTGCTGTGCACTGCCTGTCCCTTTGGATTACCCCAGGCTGCCTGGCACACGAAGGTGACACAGGGTTTTAGCACAGACCCAGTGCACACACACAGCCCCTCCTATCAGAGCTGGGGATGTCTGGAAGCTGCTCTGGCCCAAAAGCAGCACCTGAGAGCAAAAGTGGATGCAGGTCCTTTCCTGTCACCCTGTACCACAGCCCAGTGCTGCCAGTGATCCCAGAGAAGAGTGCAGTTTTAGGCTAAGAAAAATCATTTAGAACTAAAGTGCACTGGTGGGGGCCAGCCTGTCGCAGTGTGCCCACCTCACAAGGGTACGGGTGCTGGTATCCCAGCGTATCCCTGTCCTGTTTCTGTGAACCTGCCAAAGTGGGCAGTGACTGGGATGGGGTGGTCTTCTGCAGTTCAGCTTTAGGCCCGATCTTGGGCATCACAAAGACAGTGGGGACTCCTGGCAAACCCCAATGCCAAGCCTGGCTCCACATACTTGTTTTCTCCACCCTCCCTCTGGCCTGTCACACCGTCCTGTGGTAGCCTAGGCCCAGGGGAGCCTCGTGTCTCACAGGGGTCCCAGCACCCTGCAGCAGGCAGCCAGGAGCCACTGCAGGGCTGCAGAAGGGAGAAGCTATGGGGCTGAACTTACAGCTTGGAAACTCTTGTTTATTTATGGGCACCCTGACAAATGAGACCCAATCCATCAAGCCCTTGGGCACCTTGAGAGCAAATGAAATTTTGCTGCCATCTCCTACACGGTGACCCCCTCCCAGAGCATCTGTGTGTTAAAGAGGGTCTTTAAGTGATGAAGGGTGGCTGGCACCTTAGATGAAGATGACAGTGTAGCTGCAACCTTGACAGCTCTCCCCTCACCCAGGAATAAAGAACTGATGTGCAGATTGATACCTGGGAGAGAGGCTGTCAGAGAGCAGGACGGAGACGGCAGATAAGCGACTCAATCAGTGTCAAACCTGTCCTGCCGTAACACCGCCTGTAAATCACTGTGCTTTAAGGGGAGCCTCCGCTAACGCAGGGAGCAGAGAGCAGGTAATAGAAACACGGCAGGCAAAGCAGATGTGTACTCTGGCTGAGGTTAAAAGCCTGTGAGCTGGGCCGAAGCTGCTGCCTGGGCACCTAGGGGAGGCAGGCACTCACTTCAGGAAATTGAAATTTTCAGGCAATTTTTTTTCCGCAAAAGCTGGAATTGCACTTGGGTGCAGCTGCTGTGGAGCCAGCAGGATGAGGTGGGATCCGGAGTGCCCTGGTGCATTTGCCATGCACACAAAGGTACCCACTGCAAGCAGAGGCTGGACTGTGGGGAGTCACGGGGCGTGTTTCATGTGGCACAAGAGTAATCAGGGACTGAGCAGGCTGATGAAATAGATTTCACCATTCTCGGGCTGCTCCAAGATGGGGATCCAGCCGCTCCTGCACATCCTCTAGAGCTGATTGCAGTCGTGTGCGCACCCTTGCTGTTTCTCTTGCCCCTTCTTCTTTCAAATATTCCTTTTCTTTCGGGTTTAATGGGAAATCTTTTCAAATAATGACTTGCTCTCTGGACAGCTGGGGGCTTGGCAGTAAGGGGAGCCATGGGGCTGAGCTAATGAGTGGATTCGTAATTAATTAATTGCAGGCAGGTGCAAGTAGAGCCTCCCGTTGCCTCACTCTCTTCTGTCTGTCTCTGAAGAACGCCTCTGTCTCCTGGAGCCTGGCACTATCACCAGCCATCCAACGGGATGGAGCAAAACCTGGTGCCAGCTCTGCTGTGGACAATGACTTTGGCAGGTAGGGAGGCTGGTGCTCCACCTCCTCCCTGAAGGGACCACAGGGAGCCTGTCCATTGCAGCACGTGGCCTTTGCATCCATAACTGCCAGGCCCCCTACACCATGATGATGAGCACCCATAAAGGCACCTTCTCTCCATTGGGAAGATCCCAATGGCCCCTTCCCGTGAAAGCTGGATGGCTCTGTTTACTGTAGCTGCACCAAAATAGTTCACATCTTCCCACTTCACACCCCAAATGGACAAACCCACCTGGCCATGAGAGGTGTAGGTGAACAGCCAAGCGCTGGCTCCTGGTGAGATGAGCACTGGTGAGCTGACTGCAGCCAGCGCCACCACTGCTGTGTCCCTGCTGTGTCCTTTCAGCCTTACTGTGGCTGCTCAGTAGAGCCCTGTGGTGTAAATACAGAGGGTGACACTGAGTTTTGGTCTGTATACATCTGTAGCAAAATTTGCATTGAATTCAATAGGTCCCTGTTGTCACTCACACTGATCAGGTAGGACTAGGCTTTCCTATCAACTCCTGTTACATGCAGTGGCCCGTTAGAGGCAACAAACTCACCGTGTCTAAAGCAGTTTAATGGGAAAATAACTAATCCTGAATGTGTTGAGAGGGAATGACTCCTCTCTCGGCTCCTGTGTCATAACTCAGTTGCACCACTAATATCCGAAATGGAAAGCATTGAATTAAACACTCAGCAGCTCTACCCCCGCCTTGGCCCGGGTGCCAAAAATCAAGGGAAGAAATACAGCTCTGCTTCCTTGTGCTGCTGCAGTGGGTGAAGGGCTGCAGGGTGAGCCAGCCCATGCTGGTGGCTCAGGACTGTTTGCTGCAGTAGACTTTGCTAACATTTCCTTGGTTAAATGTTTACAAACCTGGAGGAAATAGCTGTCCCAGATGTTGCTGATAATTTCCTATCAGGTCCCTCCTGGCGCAGTGCAGGGCTGCTTTGTCACCCTTCGGATCAGCTGCCAATCTCATGCTTAATAACAGACTTGACTTCTTTACAAAAACTGTCAAAATTTCTAGCACTGTTTTTGCCCTCCTGGGCTCTCGGGTTTATACAGAGTACCTCTGCCCTGGCTCCCAGCCCAGCTCTCTTTGCAGCCCTGGAAGCACACTCCCAAGCAGAGTGGCTTCAGCAGAGGCACAGGACACTGTGTTGATGGGCTGTGTTGAGCAACGCAGCCGTTGCCAAATACGTTTCAACCTCATATTTTACGAAGACATTCAATGTGCTTACCAAGGCTGGCGAGCCTTTTACACCGCAGCAATAATCCAGCACTCAGCCATGAAATCCTCAGCACAGTGTCACATCCATCCCTTTCAGCAGAGAAGTTTTATTAACTTAGGGTGTGAAAAGTTTTGGAGAGCAAAAGTCTCTCTTCCCTCTGAGAGAAATAAGGATGATTTAAGCAGTCTGGGTGTATTTGAGATGGAGAGTGAGTCCCTCAGCTGACACATCAGAGGGAAAAACTGTAAGCCAAGGCTGCATTTATTAAAGAAGGAAGCTGAGGCTGTGCAAAGCCAACCTTTCTAAGCACTCCACGAGAGCATTTTAATAAAAAGCACAACAAGCCCACAACAAATCATGTCTTGAAAGCAAAAAAAAAAAAAGTCAATTCCTGTCAAGGTTTGAAGAATCGTTTGAGCTTAAGGAAAAGCGAATTCCTGCTACGCTCCCCTCCCCTGCCCTCCTCTCCCGTGCGTGGAGCAAAGCCATGGCAAACACCGCCTGTGACACACCGCAAATCACGGCGGAGAGCGGGGGGGCCGCCGCCGGCCCTCCGCGGGAAGGCCCACAGAAGGATTGAAGCTTAGAGAAAATGGAATTTATAGTCAGAGCATTAAAATATTAAAGGGCCTTAAAGAACAGCCATGAATCTGATTTCGGAGGGGAGTGGGATGCAAGTCTGTCATCAGGCAGAGACAAACGGCTGCTGGACTTGACAACTCACATAAATCTGGCAGGAGAGAAGAAATAAAGCCCAATCAGACCCAAAAAAAAAAAAAAAGGAAAAAAAGAAAAAAAAAGGTGATGAAAAGATTTTAGGGCATGAAGTGTGAAAAGGAGAGGGAAAGCTAAAGAAGATAAGGAGTTGAAAGCAGAAGAGTGATTATAAAAATAGCAGCAGAAGTCCTGATGGAGGTAGAGGAGAGAAATTATTTAAAAAGGCCAGAAGTGCCCTAGTGGCATAGGTATTTTTGACGATTTTGCCCAAGACTGGATGATTTTCTTGCACAGCAAGAATTTCTTGGGTTGACTTCAACAGCTCAGGTCTGCATGGACAGAAGGAGGAGCAGCCCCCACCATGCAGAACACCAGCTCTGAGCCCCCCAGCAAAGTGGGGTGGGCACAGGCACCCCCATACGGCCCCAGTGTCCTTGGGCATGAGGGAGTAAAACCCCTCCATTTCCAGAGGCAGAGCAGCACTCACCAGGCAAATCCCCACATCCTGCTCCCCACAAGCAGCAAACCCCACTCCTGAACTGGAGACTGTTTCCCCTGGGATGTGTCTCAAGGCTGATCCCAGAGCTTCCTCAAGAGCCCGGGCCATTGCACAGAGCCAGGCTGCGGACGGTCTATTTTGCAAGAAATCAGTGGGATGAGCCTGCCCAGCCCCACACCTTTCACCGCACGTCACTGGGGACCCCTCCAGTGGGGTCTCCCCCAGAGGCAGCCATGCCCCACTGAGAGTGGGACAGCTGGGAATCGGCCCCTCAGAGCCTCGGGCTGCTGCCACACTGTGTGAGGAGAGACCGCAAATCCAGCCAGGAGCCACAGCCAGGACCCGCTGTAAGTTGGGAAACAGCGTGCAGTGAGGACTGGATTTATGAAATGCTGTCTGTAAGCCAGCCCTCCCTCCGAAACACTAAACAAAAAACAACATTCAGATACATTTCGGAGGAAAACACAAAGCATCTGGTTCCCTTCGCTGGTGTACATAGCAAGAGAAAAGTTGGCAGTACGTTTGCTTACCATAAAAGAGAGAGCTATGCAAAAAAAAAAGCCACATTAGAGTAACGTTGCCCAAAACAGAGTTAAATGTCTGCCTTGTTTTGAACGTGCTCATGGTGGAAATGTGAGCAAAGGTCAGTCCAAATTAATGAGAACTGAAAATGAATTGGCTGTGCTGGGACTGGCACCCTGCCACCACATCTCGCCCGGCAATCCTTATTTATCCATTTATTTATTTTGTTGGATGAGGAGACATTCTGCAAACACATAGAAAACCAGGCCTGGCGCTCCCTGTGGGTGACACACGCCGTTTCAGCCAGGGAGATGTGGCTTGTGGCACCCATCCCTGGGCTCACCACATCCCTCTCTTGCACCCACACAGGGGGGTGAGGGGAGCCTGGGCTCCTGCTGGAGGGGCTTTCCCAGGTGGTGGTGACCCTGCCTGAACACCCTGTGCCAAAAGCACATCTGAGGCCTCCCAGCCCTCCCAGCCTGGACAGGGACGAGGACGGGGATAGGCAGGGAAGCTGTGCCACTTCCTACCACAGGCTGTCCCATCACCACTGCCCATTGCTGCCACTGCAAGAAAATCCCAGTGCCCAGTAGGTGCCACTTCCCTGCCAACAACACGTGGCAGGCCAGTTGTGTCAAGGAGGGTGACAAATGTGCTGCCTCAGTTTTATGAAGCAAAGGGAGTTTTCCATGGCTCTTTCTGACACACAGGCAGTGATTACCTGCTGAAGCAGCTAAAAACTTCTGTTTGTTTTGGTTTAGAGGAAAGGAGGAGGAAGAAAAAGCCAGTCCTGGCTCTGGCTTTCCTCCTGGAAAGGGAAAGCCATCCCAGTAACTCTTGCTTTTCTGAACTCCAAGTACACAAATACTCAGCGCCATTCAAGCAGTTCCTTCCAGCTGCAGCAGCAGCACACTCCAAAGGCCTGGGTCAAGCACAGAGGAAACATGCTGAAGTGGCCAAAGGCAAAGGCAGCAGCACAGTTAACCCATCCCCAGGCACTCCCACGGGGCTGTGTGCCTTGGGGATTCAGGGAGGGAGAGGGGTGGTGCAAAGCATGTTAGCCCATTTCCCTGGGATGAGGAGCCCCACCCTTGTCCCCACCAGCTCTGTGGAGGCCAGGTGTAGACACAAGTATCAGCAAGGAGCATCCTCATCTGGGCCTGGCCTCATGGAGTGAGTCAGAGAGTCCCACTTGGAATCTGTTTTTCAAAAATAGTCTTTTTTTCTTTTTTTCCAAAGGAAGAAGTTAGACTTTGAGCTTAGAAACAATGTTAGCCTCAATTTAAGAGGAGGAGATGGGTAAGAGTAGGCCCCTTTAAGGCAGTTTCACATCTCAGCCACAGCCCATCCATGCTGTTGGCATTGCCCCAGCTGGGGCCACAGGCAGGCACGGTGCTCTGGGCAAACGCTGGGTTAATTATCCCCAGTGACCATCTTCAGACAGCCAGGGCTCTGCTGACAATGCCATGTCCAAAGCTCATTAAAACAGAGCAGTGCAGCACTTGGGAACAAGCAGTGTACTGCTCTGGGATAAAACCATTCCAATAGTGATCTGCAGTCCCTGCCATGCAATGATGCCAGACCACAGCACGTGAGGAGGGCACTGTAATGGGACCTGCAGCCAAGCAGCTCTAGATCAGGATCTATTTCAAGGGTCGAGTGAGGCTGGGTGGAATGGTGGAGGGTTTGGTGGGTGATTTGGGAGGATGGGAAGGGCTGCCGTATCTTGTATTTCTGGATATCCAGTGTCACAAACAGGACATTGCTCAATGACTTAAAAAATTAACACCTCTGCCTGAGGTTATAAGGCTCAGGATAATGACAAGGTTGTGAACACAGCAATGTTGCTGGAATTGAAGAGGTTCAGCATTCTGACTTGGGAATAAGTGATGATGCTTTCCTCAGATACTGGAGATGAAGGAAAGATAATGCTGATGAAGCGCAGGGAGCCACGCACAGCCACAGTGACTCATCCCAGCTGCCCAGGTGACTTTGCAGGCTGGGGAAGTATTTGCACAAGTCTTAACAAGTGTTCCTCCTGATACCAAGGGATACCCAGATGAATTTGGATGGCAGTGATAGGGTTCTGGGCTCCTCTGACCAGGCAAGGGCACAGAGGTCTTCTCTGGGCATACAGGGATATTCACATCCTAAAAACCTCTGGTTAGGAGACCCAATCTGCATTGTAACACTGTCCCTGACAAAAACAAACACTTCTTCTTCAAACAAGGAGCTAATTATAAAATACCTCCAGTTGACGTCCCCATTTAGCCTAGGCAGGATACACTTTGGCTCGGCCTGCAAACATGGACAGCACTGCCAGCCCTTTGCCCATACCTGGCTCGGCATCCTGCACCTCTTCCCTAAGCACAGGTAACTACAGGATCTGGTCCACAGCAGGACAAGAGCAGGGACACCTGTCCCTCCTGGATGTCCCCCTGCCCCGCAGTGCCCACGTGGAGGGGCTTTATGGACACAGCCCGGGACACCCACCTGCGTCCACACAAGGAAGTCACAACCTGCAGGTGAGTATCCTCACGTGGAGAAGGAGGCTCCCGGCGGCCACTGCTGCATCATTCATGGTGAACAGGTGGTGAGGCTGGAGCTCGCATCTGCTGGACACGCTGCCTAATATGAGTCAGAAATGTTAGCCAGGGTCTTAAAAGTAAACTTTTGTTTGCACTTTCAGAGGAAGAAAATACACCCAGAAACCATAACTTAAAAAAAAAAAAAGAAGAAGGAAAAGATAAATACAATCCATTAGCAAATTAAATAAAATCAAGAATTGTATTTTGGTGGCATTGGTTTTTGCAAGAGCCCCATGCTCCAGCTTCAGAGGTCACTGGCAAGGCAGGATGCTGCCTTTATACTGCTCCTTTGGTGCTCTGCTTTAGAGTGGAGATTAATTTAGAAAAAAAAAAAAGGATTATTTTAAAAAAAGCTCACCCTTCTCTCCTCCACCACCCTCCCCAAGCAGTGATGGGGGATAATGAACTGCTAGGACTGCCATCCAAAGAGTGCTTAATGACAGTATTCGCTCTGTGTGTGTAGCATTGGCTGTTCTCAGAGCTCTCATTATGAATAGTTTTCAAGCTGTTTTGACTATTTTCTGTTACAAAGAGGAACTCACTGCTGGCTGCCTATTTTCATCACTGAAGCTGGCCAATGTAATCCACACGGAGCTGTGACACCATGGCCAACAACTAATGCTCCCATTCTCTCGCCTCCAATTTATGGCAGTGGAGAAGGGCCAGGGACTCCTTCCCTGTTCCTTGTCTCCTCTTTGCTGCTTCTTTTTTGGGCTCATGCTCTGGTTTTGCAGGTGATGCTTCTCTAAACTATCTGGCTGCAGTGTCCTGAGTTGCATCCTCTTGTGGCGCTGGACCCATGGGCGTTCATGGCACTGCCAAGCCTGTGCCTCCGAATGTCCACTTTTGGGGGCTGTGAGTCCTCACTGCAGGCTTGGCAAGGGGAAGGGGACCCAGCCTGAGCTTCATCTGTGCCGCAGAAACACCATGAAGATGCGCTAAAGCAATCTGTTCTCCCATCTTTTCGCAGACCCTTTGCCGTGAGACACAATATTTCGGAGGGGCAGCTGAAATCTTGCTGGTGTTAATTTAGTTTCGGTCTGCTCGCTGTTAACTTTGGGCTTGCTGCGCTTTTTGTGGCTCTTTTTCCTTAAAGAAAGCTTATTTCTCTTAAAACAGGGCGAGAAGCAGCTTGGCATCACAGACACTTAAAAGATGTTTGAACATTTGCAAGAGGAAGCAAACACATTTTTTAAATATTATGAAAAGCACCTTGAACAACAACTTCTCAGCAAGAGCCTCCCTCAGGCTCCATCCTTTGCTGCAGGAGCCCATCACTGAGCCTGGGAGCAGCTGAGGCCCACTGCATCTCTCCAAACTCCTGTGCTGATCTCACACAGAATCCCGCTCTGGGCAGGCTGTCCACCAGGGCCGGGACAGGGACTCAGGGCACTGAGTAGGAGATAAGCTCTGCTGAATGCCAGTATTATTAAAAATGATGAGGGACACCCCACAGCAGGTCCTCTCTGCATCCAGACTCAACTGCCAGCCCTGGGAAGTGGCTCATAAAAATAAAGAGGAAAATAAGTTCACAACATACTCCAGCACTGTCAAGTGAGCAGTGGTTCCTGAGCCACTCCTGCGCCTCTCTGAGGTTTTCAGGTATCATTTCACTGTACCCTACTTATGTGAATTGGGATATGACTTGTCTTTGTCTTTCCCCAAACGAGGCTTTCATATTGATGCCTTGATTTCCTGGGCAGCATAAAACTTGAGGGGTGGTTTTATTTTTAATGAATTGTGAGAAAAATTAGGGGTAGCTAAGCACAAAAAAATAACATATCTGATAATGTCCAGAGATAATCCGGTTTTTTTAATAAAAAGCCTTTTTCTGGGTAAAAGCCTTTCCTTTCTAGTATTTTGACTCTCCACACACACATCAGTCTTCACTTGTCTTCTTGTCCCTTCTGACACAGTGCCACGTTCCTTGTTTCTCCACTGATTTTTCTTGGTAGAGCTGTGTCCCTGCCAGCTGCCTGGACACAGGCACACAAATCATAGCCTCCAGGCATGGGAGCACTGATGGCCAGCAGAGACCATTAGATCATCTCACCTGACCTTCCCTGATGCAGGGCCAGGTCTGCCATTCAATTACTCCTTACCAAGCCTGGTAAGTCCTGCTTGGCTCAAGTGTATGGGGCAGAAATGGGTCCTGTCTGTGTTTAAATATATCAAAGGCAAGGGAATGCATGGCTCTCCTGGGTAGTTTAATCTTTATTAACATTCGCTTTTTAAAAGGTCTGTTTGATTCACAATTTGAATTTGTCTGGCTTCAGCTTCCAGGCGCGGGCTCGTGCGATGCCTTTCTCCTCTAGATTAAACAGCCTTTTAATACCTGCCTTTCTCTCCCCATGAAGGTACCTCACACAGCACAATTAAGTCACCTCTTGATCTTCTTTTTAATAAGCTAAACAAGCTGAGCTCCTCCGGTTTCGCACTGTAAGACATTCCCCCAGCCCTTCCCAAGGATCAAATCTCTAATTCTGCCTGATCCCATGCCAGGGGGGATGCGTGGTGAAGCAGCCCTGTGCAGCTGATGAAATTAAGAAGCTCGCAGGAGATGGCAGCTTCTCTCTGCTGCCTGCTCTCCCAGCCAGCCTGTATTTTTGGGGGGACTGCTCAGGGGTGTCCTGTGACGTTTCACACCTCTCCGGAGACACCCCCCACCAAGTTCCCCAGCTGAGCAATGGGGAGGCAGTACCACAGCTGCCCCCACATGTGTGTAGGAGATGCCAGATGAGCAACAAAATTTAAAGCTGTTTCCTAGTGTGGGGAATTTGGAGTGTTCCTCGAGCCACCACCTTCTTTACACCTCACTGCCACACCAAGCCATCCCTATCAACTTCAGCCATCCCTGAAATTCACAATTCCCTGTGGTTTTAAGCGGCTTTGGTGCCATCACTCAGTGCCTCCCCGCAAGGCACCCAAAGCATTTACTGACCAAAACAAGCAACTGGACAAAGCCTTTCCTCATTCAGCATTTACCTGGAGGAACAATAAAACAGCATTGACCAAAAAATGGAAGGCAATGCACATGCAATGCTGCACGCACATTATTGGCAAGAGTCATAACTTTTGATCCATTTTTTAATATGTTTCCTTCTGAACTGGAGCCCAAGTGCCCCAGCCAGTGCATGCAGGGACGGGGATATTTTGGATGATGCAGTTTTACAGCCAGCCATCCCACAAGATGGATTTTAGCCACAGGCTTCAGCAATACGATTTCACACAGCGTTATAACATTTTAGCTGGGAGAGTAGGCAGGGCCCCTTGCGCTCTCCACCGGGTATTTGTCCTGCCTGCGAATCAATTACAGCAGACACCGCGTGCATTAGGATTGCTGCTTGGCACCTATTTCAGCCCTGATATATGTTGCTCTGCTCTGCAACAAACGACTCAGATAAACTTCCAGGAGGTCGTGTCTGTCAGCAAGGTTTTTATTAGGTGAGCTGTGCCCATTCTCACAACGGTAGGGCTACCTGGCAGAAAATTGTAAGCTGTTTCCCTTGGAGGGGGTGAGCCCTAAATGAGTTTCCCGGTTTCACTTTGGGAACACACTCAGATATTAAAGGGACCAGAGAGTATCATTACTGCCAGGTGATAAAAACAACCACTATTTGGGAAGACTGATGGCCTTTGTAAAAGCTCCCAACAGAAGCTTCATTCTGCACAGTGGATAATAACAGCCGTCTTGGGCTGAAATCCCAAAGCAGCTGCATTTTCCAAGGCTACAAAAGTGACTTCAGGATTCCTGGCGCCACATTGCTCAAGCATCACTTTTTGGCAGTCAGAAAGCCCAAGAGTGGTTAATATTCTTCAATGATCACAGCTTAAAGATGTCATCTGCTCTCTCCCCACTTGCAGCTCTGCTTTCTGGATTGCCTCCCCATCTCAGCAAGGGTGAAGTGTCAGCAAGAGCAGAGGCTACCTGGGGCAGGAAAGCCAGCAAACATATCTTCCCCCTTGCAACAGGAAGTGGAAAGTTTAAGTCTAACCCTCTGCCACTAAAATAACTGCCAGCTTGCATTATGACATTATGAGGACATCATTGCATCACACTACAGACATGACCTTGCACAACAGCTTGTGCTCTGGGAGCAGGCTGCACCTTCTGGTAACATCTCCAGCCTATTTTCACTATTTGCAGTCTCCTGCCTGGCAATCACAGCTCCCTGACCACTGGTCCTCGGGCAAGGCACAGGCTGGGACACCTTCTTTTCTTGTCACTCTCTTGGCCATGGCCACATTGAGCAAGCTGTCTCAGCTGAAAAATAGCCACCCTGCTCAGGAGCTACTGGAATCTTTCCAGGGTTTTGCCAGTCCTTGGACCAGGGCTCCTCAACAAGGACAGAGCTGCCACCAGCTCTCCTGCTGCCGATCAGATCCCCACTGATCTACTGACCAGCTGAACACACAGTTAATTTCTGTGGCCATTTCCTGCACCCGTTTCCATTCCCACGTCACTGGTCCCACAGGTGACCCTGTGAGAGCCCAGAGGGAAGGTGGAGCAGCATGGGGATGTGGTGAGGCCATGGTGTGCCATCGCCCCACCCATGGTGCTGTCCACTGTGGCAGACCCAGCAGCCTGGAGAAGGGTCTAAGCGACAGGGATGCCTCTCACCAGTGTCCCTGCCTCAGGGCAGAGGCTGAAATGGGGGCAACATTCACCAGAGGGCAAATAAAAAAGCCACGGCACATTTCCGCTCTGCCCCGTTCGTGCCCCCCCTTGTCAGTGCAGGGGTGTCGGGTGCAAGGGTAGGGGTGCTGGCCAACCACTTGCATGCCCAGTGCTGGGCTGGGGGCTGTGCACAGCAGCCACAGGCTGGCTCCTGTACCAGAACTGCCCCACACGGGGAACTGGCTTCAGCTTGCTTTCACAACAAGGAGCCCCATTGCCAGTGTCACCTGCATTCATCCCTGACACCTATTCATCCAGCTCAAGTGCTTTCTTCTATGTGCGTTTTCTTGGCTGTTTTCTCTAGATGAAGATTTTCTGAAGACTGCTGGTTCCCTTTGTAACCTTTCAAGAGTCCTCTCTGTATGAAGTTCTCTTCACATCATCTCCAACAGATGCAGGTAATAAAGTCACAGCAGATCTACGAGTTTGAGAATCTCATTATATCTATCTACCCATCAGGAAAAGGAGCTGTCTTTAAAAGAGGCAGGGGATGGATTTTGCCATTGCCTATTGTTTAAAAAGATGAAGAAACCCTCTTCAATCCTTCCCAGCCACAATTGTGTAAAAACATCCTCTGAATTCAACAAGCACAATGCCAGCCTATGCCAACATCAGGACACAGTGCCACAGCTCTTTGGAGAGGCGAGAGCATCCAGCTCCACGTCTGTGCATCTCAGCCAAGTGCCTCAGCTGGCATCAACTTCAAGCCCAGCCACAGTGCTGCTGTGGATGACAATCATTCCAGGCAGACTGTGCTCTTGGAGCCCTGTTAGAGACAAGTTAGAACAGCTCGTGAAGGACAACGGCAGCTCACTGTCTGCCTATGGAGGTGAACATCCTCAGCAAGCTGCAGGGTGGGACAGGGAGCTCCTCACATGGTGCCCATGCCCTTAAGGGGCCCCAAAACCATGATACCATGCCCATAAAGCACAGGGGTTTTGCTATGGAGCCCAAACAGGACTACCCTCCTACCTCCATCCATGCCAGCATAAGACCCCACACCACAGCCATCCACCCTGGCAACAGCTTGCCGTGAAGGACAAAGGCTGCAAGGAAACAAGGCAGAAGAAAGAGAACCAGGCGGACTAACAGTTTTTAGAAGTCAGGTGTCAGGAAAGAGGTGACAATCCCGTGTCCCGCCCCATGCAGCACTGAAGCCACTGCCCTAATGAAGCCCTCACAGCAAGCACTCGCTCCCGGGCTCTGTGGGAGCAGTGCAGCCAGCTCCTTGCCTGTTCCCATGCTCTCCACTGCTGCTTTCCCAGCAGCCAGGCCAGCTCTCCTCCAGGGAGCTCCCATCTGCCCATGCCTGTGGGGATGGGGGTTTGCACCAGGAAGGGCTGACACTGGAAACACTCAGAGGCAGATGCTTCTGGGTAGAGCTGGAGAGGGTTAAACAAGCACATTAGCAGGATCCAGCCTGGCGGATCATGGTAATGGGTCATGTGTTTGCCATGTTCCCCGACCACATCAGTCAGGGATTTGTAATGGTTGAAGTCCCCACTTGGGAAATACATTTTCCAGGCATGGTTCCAGTCAAAAGGCAGCTCTGCAGCCCTATTGTGAGCATGATTTTGCAGCTTATTCACAAATGGTCAGAGACCTGTCTAGCATTTCTCCCAGCCCAGCTCATTCCTAAATCGCTCAGCAGCCCCTGCTGTGCTTAGCCTTGGAGACAGAGAAGCCCTCGGGCCCATCCCCAAGTCTGTGCTGAGTTACTTTGTTCAGGGCAGGTCAGAGACTGGGACTTGGGAGGGGGGCACCAGGATGTGGCAGACGTCTGACATGAAATCATGGCTTCTGCAAGGTCAGCAGAGCTTTGGTCACCAGCTTACAGCCACAATTTCAGCTTGAAAATGCTGGTGTCTGGGGCCTTCCATCACTCCCTGCTCTGTTTCACAGATCTGGAGCCTCTTTCTCTGCAAACATAACAAATCAGTTTTGATCTTTCCCATCAGCCTCTTTTGCAAACACACATCCCGTGCGACATCTCTGCTCATACATCAAAACACTTGGAGAAACAAAGCAGAAACCTGTCAACTAAAAAATTAATTAGGATAGAACCCTGATTCTGAACAAATAAGTAAAAAGCCCACCTCCCTCCAGCTCTTTAAGCAAAAATCTCCATGCAAGGATTAACTGCCAGTGAGCAGTAACAGCCATTTCGTTTGAAAGGTGACTAGTCTGTAGCTGAAATGTCAGAGTTTACTTTGCATACACTTTCTGGTTTTTTACAGAAGAACAGGGAAAAAACCTACCCTCGGCTATTGCAAATCCTCACTGTTGTATGAAGCAAAACACCACGTTCCATCTGAAAATATTAGTTCGTGATGATATTTTGTCTCATGCTGATCTAATTTGTGAGCCATGGTGAGGCACAGCCTGTGTTTGAAGAGTCACTGTATGTGTAGCACTAAATCCACGCCCTGATGGAATGGGACCCCCCATCTGCAGTGCCCCTGACCTTGGTTGGCTGGACCCTGTGGTGGTGCAGTTGTGCTTTAGCACCACCCAGACCCTGCAGCTCAGAGCACCCACCTCACACTTGGGCTGGGTGAGTGTACAGCAGATGAAGGGCTGGCCCTTTGCAGGGACTTTCACCCCTGCAAACCTCTTGACAACGACAGCATCTGAGGTGAGCAGCGCTTCCACGAGCCGTGCCGGAGGGGGAAGGCTTTGGAGGGGAGCGGCTGTGGGGCGCTGGCTGAATGGCAGCTGACAGCAGAGGGGCTGCAGCACTGCAAGAGCAAGTGCTCTGCACAAACCCAAGTGCACCACAGCCCGGGTGTTCCCAGGCCACCATGCCAGCAAATGGCCCAGTGCCAGAGTGAGGGACTCCTTTTTGTCCCCATGGTCTCAGTGATGGGGCAGCAGTGACATCGATGGAGCATCTCACTGTTTCCGAGCTGGAAGGAGACAGGGAGCTGCAGCCCCACCTAGGTTGGCAGTGACCACTACCAGCACACCAGCTTCTGCCTCTTCCCTTAGGACAGCATAAAATACAGCTGATAGAGGAGTTTTGGTGCAATCTACAGACAGATTTCAGTGCAAGAGTCAGCAAAAATGTCTTCTGCTTGAAAAAAAAAGCCAATCAGGAGTAGAGACAAAGTCTGATTTAGAAGAGAGGGGGGAAAACCAATCCACAAAGAAAAGAGACAACAGTTTTGGCCAACACACCATGGCATCCATTAAATAAAACAACCTGTCATTTGCATTCACTTGGCAAGTGACTAGACCTGAACTTGGCTGCACACTTGATGATCCACCATTACTTTCCAGGGAGGAGGTTGAAATATTCTTATTCCTATTCATTAGGCCAAAGTAATTCTCTTAATGCCACTGAACCAGCCATGGACAAGATGCTGCACATAATGTCATTGGCAGTGTTGCTAAATGAAATCCCTCTGCAAGCAGTCAGGGGAATCAATACTCACAGTAATTTGTCCTTCCAAGTTTTCCTCCCACACCATCTTATTTGTGGTGTCAGCCTGTGCCAGCTCCATCTACCTCAGCCATTTGTGGGGCATGGAGGGTCCTGGGGCTGGGTGGGTGCCCCAGTTAGGTGCTCTGCCTCTGCTACTCTCCTCCATTTGGGAGCCACCTCCCAGACTCACGGGCAGCATCTCTGTATGGCCCAACATGTTGTCATGGGACAGGTAGGCTTTGTTGTAGGACTGATCAGGAGCCAAAAGAGAGATATGAGGTGCTCTCCCTTGGCTCCTTCCAGTACGAAGGGCTGGTTTTATAAAATATATCAGAATAGAACCATGGCTTTTTCCAGTAATTGGAAATACAGCAAAGCCTTCATTAAATTATTAGCCAGAAATCCAGCTTCTGTTAGATGATGCTGCCACACCACGGCAAATATGTCAGGCCATCAGTGAGCGCAGAGCCCAGGGACAACCCAGTCCTCACATATTAGCTGGAGTAAATCTTTATTGCTTCCTGAGCCCTTGCTTTGGAACACATTAAACATCAATATCACAGCACTCAATGTCACCTAATATTATATCAAATCATTAGCAGAAGGTTAATCATTACAAAAAGAAGAGGTCTCAGATGACAATTCGCTCACTTCCTATGTGAAATCCATTACCACAGCTGCACAAAGGTTCGGGCTCGGTGGCACTGCTCGCTACCTGAATGTGTCACCATGACTGGTAGGTGTAGGTAGAAGGGCCCCTGTCTGTCCACAGTCAGAAGAAGGGACATGCCCGAGGGACAGACAAGTTCCATCAAAATCTCCATCTTCCCCAGCCAGCGTGGGAGCCAGCTCAGTGGCAGAAATCTCCCTCAGGATTAGGCCTGCAATGAGATTCCAGTTGCAGCTGCCGTCACCCCACAGTGCAGCCAGCCAGGAGCCCTGCAAACCCAGGGAGGTCTGCACAGCAGGAGGGCCCCTTTAGAGTTCTGTCCTGTCATAAAAAAAATATATTACCAAGTTCAAACCCTTGCGTTTCTTTTCTGCTGGCATAATAACTTTGAAATGTATTATTGCTGAGACACTCGCCTCTCTCTCTCTGCCAACAACTCCCTGGAGAAAAGCACTAGCAGAAGAAAAAACTTTTTACAGCTTCTTCATAAAAGAAGTCAGCAATCCACTGGACCTAATCAGCTTTTCCTAGAGATGACGGGAACAGAGCTTCAGCTGCAGTATGCCAGTAGAACCTCATTGGTATGTCACAGAGAAGGCTCCAAATGTGCTCTGTGTCTTAGCCGGTCTCTGCCGTGGAAGCAAAAATTTGTGTTGCTGCCTCCTCTGCCAGCTGTGCTAGGAAAGGGTGGAGGACCAATACTGCAGTCTAGGAAGAGCTAATAGGAGAAGAGAAGCATTTTAAGTAAAAGCACTCACTAACACTATAGATCTCCTTACCGGGTCAGCCTGCCAATGCATCAGCACAGCTGGATGGTGTGTGTGAAGAGAACCCACAACTGATTTAGGATAACAGCCTAAATCAGGTGATTTTAGGCTGCTCTTTTCACTCAGACACAAAACACTGGTGCCAGAAATCTCAGCAAGAGCCACATTAGTGGCTGGTCTTTCCACTGCCAGGAGCTGTGCCATCTGCAGGAGAAGACTTCCATTTCAGAAAGCACCTGATGGCCCCTGAGCTAATTTTCCCTGCTCCCAGATATAAAGGCAGCCACAGATGCAGTTAGAACTTTGATTATTTTTTTTTAAATCATTTGAGAAATCATCTTGCCAGAGAACAGTTGGAAATGATAGTCCTAAGCAGCTCAGAGGCAGCTCAGCTGGCAGACTTCAAAATAAGGCCATTGTATTAAGCATTTAAACTGGAAAAATTAATGGTTTGGCAGTGAGACAGTAGTTAAAAACTGATGCTGTCCTGGGGTTTTGCAAGTAGGCAAGGACCAAGGGCATGAGGTGGGGCTGAGCTGGTCCAGCATGCTGCTCAGCTCTGCAGGATAAGGCCTGAGCCAGACAGGGTGTCCCTGCCATGGGCAGCTCGGACGTCAGCCAGCAGCAGCCCATGTCACTTTGCCTTGCTGCATCCTGGTTCCCTTCACCTGTCACCAGGGACACCAGCACTCTCTCACCCAGCAGCACATTCGAGTGGGAGAGCATCCTGCCCAGTGGGTCAGGGATCTCGATCCATGCTGCAAAACCTGGATCCCAATGCCGTTGTTTCTGGGGTGTGTGCTGGCTGCAGAAAGAGCAGCAGTGGGCAGCTACAGGCACCCAAGAAACCAAGTGTGTGAAGCAGTGGTTTGGGGCAGACCACAGGGGACTACTTCTTCCTTTCCTTCGGTTCCTAGTGGAGAAATAGAAAGGCAAGTGTAATCAATTTGGCAAGTATCTATTTACTATGAGCACATACAAAAGACTTTTAACAGATCTCCTCCCCCACCTTTGGCAGCCAGCCTACATGTTGGCAAGCAAAAGATGTTATCTTAAAGATTCACTGCAATACCCTGAGTCATGCTGGAAGTTTGAATCCACCAGAAAGCCTGCTGAAGTCAAGGACCCAGTGCAGGGATGCTGCCTTCCTTTGTATTGCTCATAGCGATGTTCACCAGGTCGAATACTCTGCACCACCATCACCGAGGGGGCTCACGGACAGCAACACTTCCCATGGACACAAACACGCCTGTTCCAAAGAGTGGGAGATATGAGCGTCCAGTCCTGCCCTGGGACCAAGATTACAACAGCACCACTCCACCAAAGTTCTGCCTCAGCTAACTGGGCTTTAACTGGAACTCCAGCTAAACCTCACCTTCCTTTGCAGGGCCCCTAGGGGCAAGTGAGGTTGCTGAGGTGGCTGCCTTGGGGCGCCAGGCTGTGGGAGATGCTGTAAGCCGGGGTATGTGACAGAGGAGCAAAGGCAGTGGAGCGAAACTGATGTACATCAGCTGAGGAACTACTGCACGGTTGGGCAACAGAGCATAGCCATTCAAGGGAGGAATAGCAAATTCAAAGCCCAGCATTAACACAACGCTCAGCTGAGCAACTCAAGGACTCCGAGGAGAAGAAATTCAAACCATGCAGCAGCCTTAAATCAGGTGGATTTGGACGCAAGATCTTTAGCTTCATGTCTTCATCAGGCAAATTTGGACTTATGCAGCAGAAACCTAAACTTTTCTGAGGGAAGAGGACTCCTTCTCCCAAACTGTAAAATTTTCTGTAGAAGCAAGTATCTGTTCCCACTATTTCAGTGACAGTCACTTTTCAGAGTAGCCAGAGCTCAGCAGAAATAAAGTCCTACAGCCTCTGCAGATGACAGGATAGTGCATACCTCAGTAGTCCTCAGCAAATAGCAGAGCCTGGACCACAAAACATGTTTTAACCTGATTGTGCAGCAACAAGTTTTCAGCCATCCCTGGACAGAAAACTAGCACAGCAAAATGCTGCATCACTGAAATCCATTTGAGGGAAAGGGGGATCACAGGGGTCTCTGCAGTCTGCAATGGCACAGGGGTCCCGGGTTTACATTGGAACCACATTTTGGGGTGAGGCAGACACAAAATGTATCACATTATGGTCATCTGCAGACTACCAGATGGAATTAGCACATTTGTGGCAGCTGTTAGTTATCGCAGGGAGATGTATAGATCCGAAGGCTAAAGGATCAGATAAAATCATTTCATATGAACTCCTGCAAGACACAGGCCACAGAAACACAAGTATATAATTTCTGTCTGACCCCAGGCTTGTCGCTTAGACAGAGCTTCAACTCCACCATCCTTCCAAATACATTAGTAGGGAATCTTAAGCATTAACAAGGGAGACACCCTGTTTTTACCTGTCTTCATCTTTCAGTCATTGTATATTGTTATGCTTTTGTCCTCCAAATTAAACGGCCCTCTGCTCCCAGTAGGCTTATTTCTAAATAAGTACTCAGAGATGATGATCCAGTCACCTCTTAACCTTTCCTTTGTTATGCTAAATTAGTTTAAACTTCCTTCATGGCTCCCTTCAGAGAAAGTTTTCCAACCTCTGAACCTTCTTCTCCCCCAAGGCAGCCCCTGGCAACCCCTCCGGCCCCACTGCCCCACCAAAGGAGCTGCTTGATTGAGCAGGAAGCCAAAGCTGATTAAGCAAATCACTCTGGAAGGTAAGGAAATACTGCTGCTGGTCACACCCCTGGTGTCCTGAGGCTTCCAGGAAACTTCCTTGTCCCAGACTGGATATACTGATACCCGACCATCATGCCTCCATGAGTGCCCTGCCAATGGCACCCTGCCTGGTGTCCCTGCTGCTGCCATCACCCCAGCCCCATGGCCCTGGCTTTCCCAGCACCAAGGGCACCGGGAGATGCTGTGCACAGCCAAATCTGTTAAGCAATTAATTAACAGTGATAATTAACCTCTTCGATTACTTTTATGCGTTCCCAACAAAACTCTGGGGTGCTTTTGTTTACTTGCTGTGTGGCAACTGCTTGATGGATTTATACGAAGTAAATTAATAAATAGGCAGTACCCATGGAAAGAAATAATTGGAAGGACTTAATGTCACTGATTAAATTATCCATTCAAAAAGCAAGCGTTTCAGCAAAGCTTTTTTTTTCTCTCCTACATCCGCACATCAGGAGCTCAGTGCCTGCCAGGCCACCTCTCCCTGTGCCGACGCATCTCTGTTTAAAGCCCATCTCTGCCACGGCGCTTCAAAGGCACGTGGCGGTGGCTGACAGCGAGGATGACATTTGTCACGCTGACCTTCAGCACCGCATCATTCCCCCTGCTGTCCCAACACCCGTCTTCTGCCCACGCCTCAGTGGCTGCTCCCCGAGCCCCACACTGACATTTCCAGCTCCCCGGCGCAGGGACTGTCCGGCTTCAGCGGGAGAGCGCAGGTCGCACCGCGATGCCGGCCGGGCCCCTCAGGCTCTGGGCTGGCACCCCGCGGGCTGCGGGGCTGGCACGGCCGGGCACGGCGGGCCCAGCGCGGGGCCCGCTCGGTGCGTGAGCCCCGAGCTCCATCTAGCGGGGCCGGCAGGGGCCGGGCCGGGCCCGGCTGCAGAGCGCCGCGCTGCCAGGGACACGGCTGCCTCCGGGGACACGGCTGCCTCCGGGGACACCGCTGCCTCCGGGGACACCCCTGCCTCCGGGGACATCCCTGCCTCCGGGGGACACCGCTGCCTCCGGCGACACCGCTGCCTCCGGGGGCTGCCAGCCCTCGCCCAGAGCCCCCGCCGCCGCTCGGCTGCCCACAGGGCCCGTGTCCGTGCAGAGGAGACCAGAGCCAGGCAGAAGGCTCGAGGGAGTTAATCTCTAAGATGAGCCCGTAGTGACCGGCAAGAGAGCCCGTGCCGCCGAAAGGAGCGGGGGAGCTCGGCCGGGGAAGGTGGTTTGCGGTGGCAAGGGGCTGTCCCCGCACACGCGGCCCCACAAGGAACGGCAGCTAAAGGACCGTCCACAAACATCAGCCTACCCTCGGGCACACACGCATGATGCGCGCTGCATCCCGCAGGGCCTTCCCGGGCAGAGCTGGCACCGGGGCTGGTGTGACAAGGTATGACAACATCAGCCCAGCTCGCTGCTGGACCTGGGGCAGAGCAAGCATGCCCCAGGGTCAGAGTTTGGCCAAGGAATTCAGTGGGGTGAGGAATGGTTTGCATCTTCTCCCGCTTTCTAAACCCCAGTGCTTTAGTGACATAAAGCCAGCACTGATACCAGCTGCAGGCTTTCTACATCACTCTTGGCCTCTTCTCTCTGGCTCTTTCTTTCAAAGATTCCTCACTAAAACACTCATGGAAAAGTTCACAGGTTGCTTTTATGAGTAAGTTACTTATAATCTGCTGGCTGTTCAAGTATAGGTCCCTAAACTTTTTAGATTTTATTTTCTCTGTAAACTTGGAGGAGGGATGCAGACAGATTCAAGGCCCAGGTGACATTTTCAGACACTGCTCTGCTCCAGAAGTCACAAGATTTGAGCTTTGCACCCCATTCGCCATGGAGAAATAACACATCCCTCCCACCAAAGAGAGAAGGTTAGATAGTCACTTCTGGCATTACTTCTTGCCCAAAGAGTGTAGTATTTGGTGTTCCTGTGGGGTCCTGAGAACACACTTGGCATGGGGTGAGAGGAGTTGCTGCCCAAACCTAGTGTCCAGGTGGTGTTCGAAGCCCATATTCCAGATGAGAGGGAGGTGGATCAGCCCTCCTTCTGTCTGGGTCTCCTTCCCGCACCATTTACCAGTGCTTAAAGAAAACAAGGTTGCAGCACAGAACGTCATGAGATTTGCCCTAAAAAGTTAAAGAAAGCAACAAAAATTTACTTACCCTCTCTATTTAAGTCAATGGGGCACGAGTTCAGTTTTTTCTCTACAGCATTGAGAGCAGCCACCTTTCTCTTTTCTAAGGAAGAGCAGAGTCTCACTGAGGCTTTAGGGAAAGTTCAGCTCCTGGAAGGACTTGTAACAGAGGGGCTCTGCTTCCTGCAGGATGGAGAAGAGCTGCAACCAGCCTCTGTGTTTCTCCAGTTTTGTGTTGACATTTTTATTTTGCGTTGCTCCTTATCAGCTCAGGGCCAGCCTGGCCCACAGGCAGCTGATGACATTTCCAGTCATCGGCATTTTTCCAGTTGAGCTGAGATTAAGCCCGTGTCTTCTCATAAGGACTTGTACATTAAAGGCCTGAAAGAGCGTTAACAGCCTCATCAACGACCCAGGCTTTCCCGTGGTCTCGCAGTGCCCCTGCCATCGTGCCTGCTGTGTTTCAGAGCTGGTGCCACCTGCACCTGGAAAGGTTCAGGGAGGGCTGATGGCCGAGCCAGCTGGGTGCTGTGCTGTGCTGTGCTGGCACACAGACCTCAGGCACTACCGACACCGTGGCTGGCTGCTTCCACCTGATGAATCAAATGAGTGCAGACATCACCCACCTCCTCTGCCAGAAAAAACAGAATGAATTGTAGATCAGGGTCTGCAAAGCTTCGCCAGCAATGCTCCTGCCTGTGCCCTGGCTGCCCACCTGTTGCAGCAGGGTTGGCTCTGACCTTTTTTTATGGAGGCTGTATCATGAATCCCTCCACCTAGACATCTCTCCTGGCTCAACCCCATGCCAATTAAGTCAGTGCAATGTCTTGCCTTGCTTTTAAGGGAGTCTGGCTCCAGTTACCCTTGTCTCTGTGTTCTGGGGTGTGGACTAAATGTACAATGACCCTCTCTAGGAATAGCGTTGGGCACCTGATTCCCAAATTGCATTCGACGCTCCCGGGCAGAAGTCCATACAGAGGATACCAAATGGTTTTAGTCAGCTTTTCTGCACCTGAAAACACCACCACTTTAAAGTCTCTCCGTTCTGACTTCCCCAGGATGTATCAAGGACTTGACTCAAAAGAACACAGCCTGCAGCCCTGTGAGACACCAAGCCTTGGCCATGTACAAGTGTATGGAGAAACATTTCTCCATGTACTGAAGCTTGATTTTATGTGGTCTGGACATTGCCTCATGGAGGAAAGGGGAAGACAGTTAAGGAATGATGGTCTGTCTTATGGACGTGCACACACACCCCCCACAACACACTTGGCTTGGTTCGTGCTGAGAAATCCCCTGTGAAGGCCCCCACATTGGCACTCTGGCATGGGAAGCTGTGGCTTGCTCAAATATATGTCCACAGATTCACAGCTAACAAACTAGGTACTGGCGTTTAGGAAGGCAGAAAAAATGGCATGTGTGTCTTGGCAGGTGTCTGTAATAACAAACAACAGTAATCATAATAATAACAAAAATTACAATAATCATAAGAAACAGTAATAAAGGACCCTGCATGCTGCCAGCTGGACTGAATTGCCTGTGCAGAGCAGTCCACGAGCTCTCCCCTCTCCGAAAGCAGAGATGCCACATTATCAAACAGTTGCTTATCTGGAGAGAGCCAATGAGCGTGGGCTGCTTCCCCTGGTCTCTTCAACCCCAACAAAATCTTCCACCAGCAGTGAACAAATCACTTACATCGTAGACATTCACCAGAAATCAAAGCCCTGGCAAGTTATTATTGCCCTGACACTCTTCCCAAGAGGAGGTTAATGCCAAGCTCTTTATCCCTTCTATATTCCTGCTTTCCCTGACACGCTTGATTTTTTTTGCATGTGCAGGTAGTGCTGCTCTATTTGACACAGCTCACTCGCCTGTCTAATGACCTTACATTGTCCGTCTGTCCTGCAGAGCAACCGCCCCCACAGCAGCTCACTTTGCCTGTCCCACCCGCATGCTCAGCCTGGTGTTTCCTCAGCAATTCAGCTTTGGAAACACATTTCCTTCTTATCCAGTGCAAGGGACAAGCTGAAGCTGTGAATGCCAGCCTTGCACAGCACTGCCCACAGCTGGTCTGTGGAGGAGCTGGCAGCCTCAGCCCTGTCTGAGAGATGAGAAGAGGAGGGCAGGCAAAGGAGGGCAGCTGGCATCCCCTGGCCGGGCACAGGGCTGATCTGCTCAGGAGCCAGGCAGCTTCAGATGCAGGAGGAAGTGCAGGCACTTCTTCAGCCGTACCCCTATGGGATGGAGGGCAGAGGAGCTTGGGGGTCAAGCAGCTGCTCCTGCAATTCCATGTTAGAACTAAAATTAGGATTTGCCATGGGTTGTACTCCATGTGTCCCCGGGGCTTCTGGCTCCTGGCTGGGCAGCAGAGAGCTCAAGAGATACGTCAGTACCATGAACCTTGACATCCACCTACAAAACAACCTGGCAGATGAGGTGCCTAAAATATCATTTTGGATTCTAAGAACAGTGTTTCTATTTCCCCAGGAAGGCTCCCTGGGCCCCACCCCAGCAGCCCCAGAGGTAATATCTTAGGGCTGCCATGGGCAAGGCTTCGACAGTCTGCTGCCTTGGCCAGCCGTGCACCCCTTCCCTGGCCTGCTGCTGAAGCTCCTGTTGTCACTGCCTGTCTCTGAGGGGCACAAAGGTCCAGGGAGCAAACTCCATCCATATTCCCCCAGCGTGACATCCCACTGGGTGGGCTGTGAGGGTGTTGGAGTTGCCTGAGCTCCTGCAAGCCTGGGAGCATTGTAGGAGAGCTCTGCCTGCTGACCCAAGCCCCAGGACATGACAGAAAGCTGTGTGTGCTGACAGAGAGCACAGCAATGGCCTTCCTGTGTGCTGTCGGGATGAGGGTTTGGATCTGTTATGTTTTCTGTATACAGTGAGATCAAAATATGAGCTTTCAAAATTACTTGAGGTTAGCTGGAGGGAAACAACAGAGAGGGAGTGCACAGCACAGCCCTGCTTGATTTAACTGCTCGCACACCACGCACACACTGCCCTTCTGCAAAACTCAGGCAATGTAGCCCTGGTGGGCTCCAGAAAATGGCACCCTTGGCTGAGGGCACATAGGTCCTCTTCATAAGTGACCAAGGCTGTGCTGGGCTCAGTGAGAGCCAGGCAGGTCCCCTGGACCTAAATCTCACCTTGTGGCTCTGGTACAGGGTCTCAGCTGGGCTAGGGTACCCTGGTGCAAGGTTCAAGGTGATCTTAAGTCCTCAGCAATAATCAGGTGTGCTGAAGAGAACCATAGAAAGCTGTTCCCAAAGCCACTGGAGGACAGGGGGAGAGCAGGAGCTGCTGTTTTGGCAGGGATCGCCAACATCACATGCGTGATGCTGGACATGCTGAGGAGCCATCCCCACCACGCTGCGCACAGCCACACCAGCCAGCCTGCCTGCCTGCCAGCCAAGCAGGTCTGCGGAGCAAATTCCAGCTGTTTACATGCTTAAGATATGCAGATACATGAGGCACAGGCCTCAGACACCAAAATACCTCATTGTACTTGCAAATGAAGCATCTCAGTATTTAAGTGCACAGAATTTGCAGGTGCCATTAATTTTCCCCACAGTTTGGTGTCTGGTGTTAACTGGAGGCAAGAGAGTTGTCAACAGGAGAGCACACCTGCAGTTTTGAGGCTGCCTTAAAATCAGTGACAAAACAGCTACAAAACCCAGAATCAAACTAAGGCAAGCTAGTGAAGCCTGCAGAAGAGCCATCCCAGCAGGACAGGGCAGCTGTTGTCACCTGTGGAGCCAGGCAGGCACAGTTGCTGTGTCCCTAAAAGGACCATGAGACCCACTTACCTGACAGCCTGTTAATGCTGAAGCTGCTGCCAGCCAGTCTGTTCTCTCTCCTGAAGGAGAGCCCAGGTGATAAATACCCAACAGGAGCTTTTTCATCACAAAAGAGGAAAAAAATAATCAGCAAGTGCTACACTCTTCCAGTAAAGCTTCTTTCCCATCAGACTGTCACGGGTAACTGCCAAAAAACGTTCAGAGTGGAAGATGAGACAAGGAAAAGCTTAGAGAGGTTCATTACACCTGAAAATGAGATACATGTTCAGAGCAGCGGTTAGGAAAGGAGTAGCATCAACATTGTCTGCAGGTCTCCAGCAAATTAATGAATCTTACCCTGTGTCGCCAGCGAAGGGCTGATTAAGGAAGTGGAAACTTCACCATAAAACATGCAACTCTTGGTGGGGTATGGTGAAAAGAAAGAGCCAGGAACCTCTTACTTCCCAAGGCAGGCTTGTCAGCATCCCCAGCTCTAATGGTCACACGCATACTGTCACTGTCATAGCCACCAGGTGCTCCCTGGCAGCTCTGCCATGGCCTGCAAAGCCACATATTACCTTTCAGACAGGGGCCAGTAAACCAGGTGTATTTTAAAACCTCAAGATCAGTGTTGTAAATCGTGTGCTGACACCCAGCCTCCAGTGGCAGACATAAGAAAAGTCCCAAATAAAAGGTCCTCCCCAGGAAGAACATGATAGATGGTAGAGAAGTCTCAAGGAAAAAAGGTGTTTGCAGAGATGCAGGAGCTTCACCCAGTGACTCTGGAGCTGTCAAAATCCAGGTTGTCAGGATAATTGAAGAAAAACAATTTCCTAAAGAGTAATGAGCTAAAATGAAGGAAATGTATTTCCTCAGCTCTGGAAACGGGATATACTGTTTCACATAGTGGAAGAGCCTAGTGAGACATTTTGACATACATACTCAGGCACTGAAGAGCTGCAGCCTCTTTACGAAATTAAGTAATGAGAGTGAATAGGAATAAAGGAAAGTGCCTCCTTGGAGCAGATTAAAGGACTCCAGATGTGTACACGGCTGTGACTGCTTCATATTGTTTGGGACTTTCAGTCTTGAAAACAAGAGGGACAATCCTGATGAAATATGTAAGTCTTCACCTGAATGCTATAAAGACAGAATCAAATCTAATGTTAAAGCTCAAATACAGAAAGGAAATGCAAGAGGAAATGAAAAGTGAAAAAGAATCTCCGCTTGAAAAAAAGTAATAAAGATATTCTACTTCCCCATGCTCTCCCTTATCTCACATCACTTGGGTAGCATTGATTCTGCACATGTGAGCTTCTGCACAGACTATGCCACATATTGCAGGATGTAATTCCTTGGTTTGAAAAGAACAATTAGAACTGAGAGCCCTGTCATGCTTGTCAGCATCCCCAGCTCTACAGGTCACACACACACTGTCACTGTTATAGCCACCAGGTGCTCCCTGGCAGCTCTGTCATGGCCACTCTGGAATAAACCCAGCACAGGACACAAACTACCTTGGGTTGATTATTAAAAACTCAGGCTATACTTATATTATAAAAACCTCTTACAATGTTCTGCTGCTCCTTACAGAGTTTGGGCAATGAAATGAAATCAGGAATGCAAAACTAAAGATGATGGACCAAGCACGTCTAGTCCCCTTCTGTGGCAAACTGCAGCATCTTTGCCCAGCCCGTGGCCATCTGCCTGGGTTCTCAATATTTGCTCCTTCTAGGGCCCAGCACCATGTGCACACACTTGCTGGGACCACACTTCTGAGGCCCCTTCAAACAGCCCTGTCAGACCAGCACAGATCTGGTCTGGAGGACACAGCTCCATTTGGGTGTAGTTTAGGCATGGAAGTACTAAGCAGGAGAACCCCTGCCAGCAAGGCTCATTCAGCCTGAATCTCAAACAAGAATATCCTACAGTCCTGCCTTAGCTGTACTCAAGTCTGTGATGACAGCACTCTGCACTCTTCCACCACTGCGCGTTTTTTGTGGGCACAAGCAGGCTGCTCCCACCTGGAGAGCAACTCAGCAGGCACCCACCCCCCTGGGCCCTGCCCTGCAGCTGGGGCAAACACACCTTTGCAAACACTGCTAAAATCAGATTACATCCTGTGAGACACTGGGGCTCTGCTCCACCACACGCTGTTGGGGTGACTGCAGAGGAGAGCCTCACTGCCTTCATTCTGCACCTCCACCCTGGGAAACAGCGTTTCTCTCCTGCACAGATCGTGACAGCAGGATTATTAGAAGTATGCCATGCTCTCAGATAGGCCATTAGCAAGGAACAATCTCTAGGTAAATAATTAGCAAATTACCTGTTTGAAAACAGAAGGAGAAAATTTAGTTCTTGATTGTTAACAGTCTGGCATCTTTCACAAAAAAATTACAGCCAATAAGCAATTTCACAATGTGGGCCTTGCACAGTATTTTCCTTTGCCAAGCCATTTTCCCAGAGTAAACAAAAACCTCTGAGAATGCTTATCTTGGTATAAAACCTTGCAAGAAAAATAAACAGAATGATGTCCAAAATGAAAAATAAAATAGCATGTGTTGGTTTTACAGCACTGGGAAAGCCATAAAACTTAATACTCCAAGTGCAAGAGGTTGAAGCTGTTTGCTGTCATTAGCGTATCCCTTCTATTGAACACCATCATCCACTGCAAATCAAGTCCCAAACAGCTGGTGGAAAAACAAGAGGCAGAAGGAAAACAAGGCTGAATTGTGAAGTATATGGATGATTTGTTCTTATGGTATTAGAGATGACCAAAACAAAAAGAGGATTTTTTTTTTTTAATAGTTCTGATGTATTTTAAGAATTTTGCTCCACAGGCTGCATTTCAATTACAGGACCAGAGTGTGACAACAGATGGGACACAATGCTTAATACCTACCAGTTTTCCAGACAGGAAGTCTCACACCAGGATGGCCACCCATATAGGACAGGGTGAGTCCTGTGGGCTGGAGGGCTGATAAGGCAGCAAAAGAATTAAAAATAACTGTCTGTTACAGCTGCATGGACTGCAAACTGGAGCTTTGGAAAAGAGAGAACTGCGAGCAAGAGTTGGATCCACGGGGATAAGTTGGGATCTAAGACAGCAAAATCTGCAGGTTGTCCACCAGAGACAGTCAGAGCAGCACAAAGACAGAACAAAGACAAGGAGGCAGATGTGGAGCAGAGAGTATGCGAGGTGATGGTGAAGCCAGCTGTGCTGCCAGGTGTCACAGGGATGCTGAGGTGCATGGGACAATGGACTTCCAAAGTGCATGCAGACACCAGAATGGAAAGATAACTGAAAGAGAGTCTTTTTGTGTCACTCACCGATTCTGAACAGATTGAGTCACATTGAGTCACTGGCTCTTTTCTGCTTATATCCTCAATCATTTTCTGTACAGTTTAGATTATATTTAGAGTCACTAGAAGATCCATGCATTGTTTGTCTCTTACATACTCAGCTTAGACCAGCCCGATGGGGATTCTGGCATTGGTTAAGAGCACCAGTCATAAAATCCAGCAAGATGCAGAAAGAGAGAGATAGAAAGCTGGTGGATAAATATCCCATGTTACTGGGGAGACATTAAGGAAAAGAGTGCCTGCAAGTATTCAATTAATTGAGAATTAAGCTGCCATCCAGCAGCCCCATTCTCTGTCACCTGGCAAAGGCAGATGGCATCAGTGCTGCCTGTGGGCAAAGTGTGCCCAAAGCCAGGGACATACTCAAAGAGGCACAGCATGATCTCTGTGAAACACTTTGCTCCCCATAGCACAGGGCTGTGTGAAAGTAGCCAACATCACAGCAAACCAGGATGAGCAGGACTGGTAGCTTTTAAAGCATTTTTAATGGGAAATGGTGTCTGATAAAGGCATCATCTTTTTGGCATGTCATCACAGAAAATTTGGTACAGGCAGCCAGCTTACCAGGATGAGCAAAATATCACAGAAGCTTTACTGAATTTTTCTAAGATTGTTTGTCAACATCCTCATCTCTACCACCTTTGAAAGGGCCAACTGAGACCTTGCCTGATTCTAATTTCATAATTAGGGATATTAGGAATAGCTCTGCCAAGCAAGGTCTCATACCTGGGCAGAGCTGGTAGAGATAAAAGAGATGAGTGAAGAGGATAAGGTTTGACAGGGAACAATTCTGAGTTCTAGGAATCTAATTTTGCTTACCAGAATCTCTTCAGCAACAATTTTAGTTGCAGTCTGAGGGGAAAGGAGATGAAGAGGACAAGACAGAAACATTGTCTAGAATGAGCAAAACACTGGGAAAAAAGTACGAGAAAAAACCAACCTAAAAGCTGTATTAAACAGTAGGACCCAAGGGAGAAGAGAAAAAAAAAAAATGAGATTATTAACTGAGGAAACTGGCTGGCTCCACTGAGCAAACATTGGTAAACGGAAAAATTAAATTCTGCAGGATTAAGCAAGGCATTAAACTGGTTGGGGGAAAAAAAAAAATCCAGCAAAAACCCAATAATCACATGCTCTCAGATATAAGTCAAGTAGTTTTACTGACTTGAACACTCAACTGGACTAAAGCACTCAACTCTTTACTAAAGCAACCATAGCAAATGTATGCAAATTGCTGAGAGCACAAATTACAGAAGAATACACATTTAGGGAGGTATCCTCTGCTGATGCTAATACCTGTCTCTTGATTCAGGCAGCAAGTTTAAATGTCTGCAGCCACTGGCAACAGGAACATGCAGAGAAGAACTCCATGCGTCTTGGATTTCACCCATCCATATCCTTCTAGGCACTTAAAGAATCACCCCTTAAACCTCTCTAGCCATCCAGCTGGGTTCTTCCTAATGGGGTGATGGCAAAGAACATTTTCCCCTAGCAAATGGAAAATAAAATCCAACAAAGGTTATTTTGAAGACCTGGCCAAAACTGGTTGAAAGAATTTTAATGCCCCTGGAACTCAGGCAGCTCTCCTAACCCTGAAAGGGATTGGCACCACCACGGAGGGATATGGGGAAGCTGTAACCATGTACCACATGTCCCATGTGGAAATGGCAACAATAGTCACTTTGGGAAATTCTGTGAACAGTTCCAGGGTCTGGTTCTGCACAAATTCCACTGGCACAAATGTGGACCAGCTCTGCCAATGTGGCAGTATTATAACTGAGACTCACAGCTTGAAATCAAACCTTGGCAGAGTACTGGCCCAGATCTGACATAAATCAGCCTCTCTGTTCTTGCTGATGCTTTGGCACAAGCTGGCTGAGGAAGAGTTGTTGCTCCCCCTTCAGCTGGAGTTTGGACCCAATGCATTCCTTCCTGAGTGCTGCCATCCTCAGCACATGCAAAGCCTCAGTGCAAGAAAGCCACAGCTTGAGGAGAAAGGTTTCAACACACTTAAAACCCTAGAAAAAACAGGACTTGTTTCATCTGTGAAGTTCGTTTTAGCATGAGCTGTACGCTGTTATGCTGTAGATGGTCTGACGAAGGACTAGACAGACAGGGGAGGGTGCCATATCAGATGCCAGCTGTGCTCCCCGCAAGCCTTTTCCCTCCCTGTGGTCGCAGCACAGGCTCATGGCACTGATCTGCTGCTGGGAAGACCCTCTCCCTTCCCCTCTCACCAGAGCACTTTCTCTTCTGCTGCAAAGGGCCATCACTACATCCAGCACAGCTGCAATGGGGAAGCTGGAAGTGTTTGAAGTCCATGATACCCTCCCAGGAAACATGGGCTGGCTGAACACAAGGGAGCTGTGAAAAGCACTGTTCAATGTGACAGCATTTAAGGCTGTATCAGCTGCCGAGCCAGCGTCAGCTGCCTGGCAGGCACCACAGTAGGGCCCCACAAATCAGATTTGCAGGAATGCCCTGGGGCTGGCTGATTACAAGGGGGTTTTTCCACCAAGAGTTGCACAGTATGAAAGTAAACACTTTGAAACAGGCAGGTGCATAAGCTGAGCAGAAACAATGAGAGCCAGACTGAGTTTACGTTGCAGGACTCTCCTCCACACTAATGGATACATTGGCCATCACAAATGAGATGTGAGCAGTGAACAAGACATGAGTCTCTTGGTCCTAAAGACATCTGTCAAGGGAGGTATTGGATGCAGACACAGAACTTCTGTACCACTGTTCCCCTACAGAAGCACAAGAATTCACCTGAATATCAAAGCTACTTTGCTTTCAGGGACATTTTTGGCACAATACTTCAATTTTTTCCCTACATTCTGTGGTACCAAGGACTCTTCACTGGCACCTTCCACAATTTATAAATGAGCAATAACAATAAAACAAGGCAGCCATTCCTGGGCTGAACCTCATGCCAGCAAACGTGACCATCGCCTCTTAGCCCCTTAAAACAAGCATCCTGTATCTCTAGTTCAGACCAGAAAGCTGCAGAGTACCAGCCCTGTGCTTGGGGCATAGGCTCCAGGGGACACTGTGAAAGATGGTCCCCATTATTTCCTGCAGATGGGACAATTGTCTGTAACTATGCTGGGAAAAAGAGAGGTTGTCTTCACCTCTGCAGGAAGCCAGCTGCCAAATTTAATGAAGGTTTCTCCTTCCAATTGCTTCACCGAATACTAGAGCAACACTTGCTCTTGTAACAAAATGTCACTTGCTTTTCAAGTACAAACTAAATGAGCTTTCCTGAGAAAATAATTGCCAACTATTAAAAAGCTACCGTTGCAGCTTGAGAGGACTATTAAAATACAAAGAGAAATGTACCACATTCTTCCTGAATTGATACTTCAAACAAAAACCTATTTTTGTTTTGAAATGTGGCACTAGAACAATGACCAGTTGCTTTTGTAAAGTTTAAGACTGAGAGCCATGCAATCATTTTCTAAGAACAGCATTTCTGTCTTGTTCATGAACATAGTGGGGGAAAAAACCTACAGGTCAATCAGTCAGTCTCTGCCTTAGTCAGTAGAGGAGTCTCAATCCAGCTCTCATCAAGTCCATGCTGAGGAATGCCCAGCTCAGGGCCAGACTGGACACCTCTGCTTCTGCCAGGGAGTCATCCCCAGGGAAGAGCCCCCATTTTCCTAACTTCCACCTTTGTAGTCCTCATTACGGCCTCAAATCTTACACCAAACAGCAACTTACTGTTGCTGTTTTCTTAAAAGCAGATTTTAAACCACTATTTTCTCCGTAAGAATCAATTCCTCCTCTTGCCATTTTGAGTGCTACTTGAGATGGAGCACTTTGAAGGATCAGCTTTATAATATCCACATGCACAGCCAGAATTGCATCAGTAACAGCCCAGAACTATCTCATCTCTGCCACCCCTAGAGCGTCCAATTGCCTCAGGCCCATAACCTTGAGAATTCCCTAGAAAGGATAAGCTTGGGGTAGATTTTCTCAAGCCATATTGTGCTGAACTTCCACTGCTGCACTCTTCTTTTGTTGACTTTAAGCACCTGTTCTTTTCTGTCATCGGTCTGTCTTGATAAAGGTCTGGATGCGACACTTCCCATGTCCTCCCATCTCCCGGGAACATGAGGTATTAAAGCACAGTTTCATCTTTGCCACAAAACCTTTGCAGCACAAAGACTACACCATTTACTGACACTACTTACCCCTCGGCCTGAATTACGACCAGGTACTGTGAAATGCTGCCCTACTTACGCTGTCTAGAATAGCTGGGCCACTGTTCATTAAAAGAGAAGTCAAATTACTGGATCTCATCAATCTCCGCTGGTTGTTATTCTGATGACCAGGTCAGCCCTGAGACTGCTAATGAAAAACAGAACCTGGGAGATGGTCTCACCAAGGACACAACTGCTCCCTCGCAAGTCACAACCTCAAACACACTGGAGATGGAGACAAGCAAAGCAAGCACCAGTGGAAGCACAAATCCTCATGTCAGAAAGCGAGGCAAAAGACTTCACAAAACAAATGGTGAGAGGGAGATGCAGCAGCCATCTACTTACTGCGAAGTGTCCAAGGCGTAGTTCTGTCTAAAGAGAGGACATCCTTCAAGCCACTGTGGGAAAGCCACTCCGGGAGCTCAACCGTGGCACTGGAAGGGCAGCGCCAGCCAAGGCAGTCCTGCTGGCACCAGCTGCAACACGGTGGCACAAACAGCAGCTGTGTCCAAACAAGGCGGTGGCGATTCCCAGTGTCTGACCAATGTAGGTCATATCCATGCCTTGGCCTGGCAAACCTGCCTGAGAGCTGACCAGAGCCCTGCAGCACCTCAGCAACCATCATTTCTCATCCACATACTAATCATCAAAATAACGCCAAACTCCAACTTGACCAGTTTTGTTGATGAAGCAGGTATATATTTTTTAAATCTCAGAAAACATAACAACATACATGAGAAAATTCTATTCTATATGCCTTAAATTATACTTCCTCAAATCAGAAAACAGGATGAAGAGGATCTGGTCTCCAGACCAGCGATCCAGAGCTAGAAAACACTATAATTAGAATCAGGACTGAGACTGAAGACCCCGGGTTGTTTGCAAAACTAATTAGCTAATGTCATTAGAAAGCAACAGAGAATAAGCAAGAGCCGACTCAGACTCTACAGCAGTCTAAGCAAAGGACAGTTTAATAACTGTACTTACGATATGTTTTAAACGAAAAAAATCACTTTATGGAGTAGATTTCATCCTGGGCAACATCCATACATCTTGGACTTGGCAAAATGGCTTGGAGAAGAGGGTTTCATCATAGTAAACACAGCTACTTCACAGCAAGATTTATTAATACATCCAAAAGAAAGAAAGAAAATCATTTTGTCACACTATATACAGATAATACATACAGTGTTTTATACACATATTACATCAGTTTTTACACAAGAAAAATATACATAAAAATGTAAACTTTTGTATACAAAAACCCTTAAACAAATTAAACAAGGACCAGATAACAAAAGGAGACCAATCTATTATCATTTAATTGATTTTTTTTTTTCAAATGGTAATACAGTACATTCATTGAGAAGTATGAAGGAACATGTGAGCCAACCTTTCCTATTTAAAGGGAAAGTACAAACACAAGCTTTCCTCCCCGCCCCTGGAATGCTGTCCGTGAGCCTCCAGCACTAGAAGCAGTGGTGTGAATTGCCATTGCTGCCAGGGACCCTGAAGGAAGGGACCCTTCTTCTTGGGCACTCCAGGCACCACACTCTCCAAAAGCGACACATCCACAGAAGCAAGCTGGGCTGGGCTGTTTGTGCGTATTAGCCAGTCTTCCAGCTAATACCATGAGACAGGACGTGGCAGTGCCCGTTTGTATGTTCCCTTTAAGCAGTCATTAAGTGGATTAGCGTTGCTGGAGGAAGTTGCTTATTTTTCCCAATGTATGGTATGCTGAACACATGTGTCAGGGATGAGAGGGAAGAAGGAAGGGGTGTAAGAGACTGCTAATCCTTGCTACCATGCAGTTACTTCAAAATCAGGTACGTTTGCAAGCTACAATTCACTGGTTCAAAATACACTGCCTCACCTTTGCTTTCCCACTGCAACTTGTTTACATTTTAAACTCTAGTGACCGAACAACTGTATGAGGCTCTTTGTTACAAGGCTGTTTCTGATATCAAAGCATGATCAAGCTACTTTTAAAATGACACCAAACACAAACTTCTCGGAGACAGCCTTAAAAAGAGAAAGCATTCCCTCTAAGCACTTCAGATTGTCCATTTGCCACCTTCTTTTATTAAGTCTGGGATAAATATATTTACCCTTAACTGCAAAAAAGATATTGGTTGAGCTTCTGACATCTGTTTTGCTCCACTTGTAGATAAACATTTTTGGGAATTGGAGGGAAAAAAACCCAAAAAACAAACCCACAACAATAAACCCCAATTTTAAAACCTCAGGCATAAAATAAGAAGGGAATTATTTAACGTGTTGGTGAAAAAACAGTTGCAGAAACTTGAACTTGTTGGAAACAAACAGACGATAGATTCCAATGAAGGCTCCTCACATTAAATAAGTTAGACGGGTTACAGACATCTTCAATAAAAACATCCATCCTCCACAAAGTATGTTAAAATGAAACACAATAGTGATGCACTGGTATTTCTCCTAAAAAGGACAGAAGGACATGAAATCTCCTTAGTGATATCAGTACTATTGAATGTAGGAGGTGAACAATGATTTACTAAAGTAATGAGGGAAAAAGAAAATCATGAATCATTAATTATAATTGGACAAAAGGGGGATGGGGCAGAATGCAATTACTGTATGCCTCAGAAACACCTGAAGGAAATAAATACTTAGAAACTTATGTTTCCATTTCTTTCACCTAAACGATGGTGGGAATAAGGGCTTGTCTGCTTGCTTTTGGTTTTTTGTTTCCTTTTTTTTTTCTTTTCTTTTTTTAAAATAACAACCCTTCTAGTAAAAATTCAAAAGACAGTTACAAATGGCTTTAGATAATTAAAAGTCTCCTTTTTAAAATAAAACTTTGATAACACATTTCTCCATTTCTTCTATATAATGCAGCTTCAGTGAAAATAAGTAATAAGGGACAGCAATTTGCAAAAAAAAAAAAAGTGTGGAAAAAAAATTGGCAACCAAGGTTCGTAACATATACATATGTATATGCAGGACATCTACACTCTATATACATATTTAATATACGTATGCATGAGTATATATCAGGAGATAAACCAACAGGTACATTCTCCACATACATCAACTGAAATAGCATAACAGGCGTGTGCGTATCAATCTATGTTGTACACACGCGGTACACAGACATACCCATACACACGCCCCAACATATGTATCATAGAAATCGTGTATGGCTGCATGAAAGCTCAGATGGAACGGTACACCAGTTACCTTTTTCTAACAGAAATGCAAGGAAGACAAAATTCCATGGCTGAATTGTGGCCAAGAAAAATTGTGTCATAGCCATATTGAAAACATAGGATCCAGTATGGCTCGATGACAGAACTGGAGCAGCATTCTCCTCTGAAACTGAAGCCTAAGTTACACAGCACTTCAATGTGACTGAGCAGGTTGCTGACAGCTGCTTTCTGCTAAAATGATATAGAAGCTCCATTTAGCCAGAAAACAGAAAATAAAACACTTAAGCCCATAATTTACTTGCATAAGCAAGATCGCTCAATACACAATTAGATGCAAAGTGCTAGCATGTTAATGGTCAATCTGCACTCCATTTTAAAATCTGTTTTATGGTCAAGTGTAACAAACTATGTTTCTTTTGATATGTTTGATGACAACCCCACTGCTCAGAACAGAGCACAGGGCTGCCTTCTGCTTACTGCCTATGTTATGGGAAACACAAACCAAACTTCTTTTTCCTCTCTAGGGTTGAAAATTGGAAGGTAAAATTTGGCGGGTGCAGTTTTCTCATTTTGAGCACTTAAATATGATGCTGGGTTAACCTTTTAATGTGCTAGGAAGCTTTGCATCAGGTTCCATGAAAAGTTTGTATTCATCTGCAAATCAATCACAGTCCTACTGAATCACAACTGAAGCTGGGGAAGTTTGCACAAGTTCAAGCAGGTGCTCAGGGCCCAATTCAGCTACCACTCCAGTCACCAAGAGAATTTCCCTAATGCATAAGCAGAGCTGGATTGGGCCATTAAAGCTGATTGCTGCTAGCAAGAGAAACTGCAGAGATGCAGGGACAAGGAGGAGCTGGAATGGAGGCAATGGAGCAGAGAAGCAGAAGAAGCTGGCATTTTGCAAGAGGCCTCAACAAGACTAAATATAAAACAAAAGCAGAGACATAGCAAGGAAACTCCACTGTGAGGGCTGAGGTAACACAAACCAGTGGTGACCAAACTCAGATCAGTCTCTGAGTCATCCAGACCCCTCAGAAAAATTTAAAACAACTTGTCTGGCACAAGTGCTTACCTGTTACACATATGTTACGTGGATAGTCCCTCTCTTTAGCTCACACACTCACTCATGTTACAGCTAATGTACAGGTGTGTGATACAAGGCATGTTCCATCTATAAATCTGTATGCATGTATATATAGATTTGGATTGATTGCATTCATACATATTTATTGTACATCATGAGGGCAAGTCCACATCCAGCAAAATGCTACCATTATCTCATATACAGATATATCTCTCTGTACAGGTATACACAAAAATGGGTCTATTCTCCTCCATAAAGGCATAAAGATCTATGCTCCTAATTCCCATTACCACCAAAAAAGCAGAAGAAAAGGCCTCTGACAACTTCCACCTCCCTACTCTTTTGCCTGTATGCATATGTGCCAGAAACAAACTGTGGGGAGAAAGAAATGGGGAGGGATGCCTGGAGAGGGTATCAACATAATGACATGGAGGGGAATATACAAAAAAAACAATTTGCAAAAAATTTCAAATTTCTGTTCAGTACTGGAAGCTCTGTTTCTCTAAAAAGATTTTTAAAGTCACCAGGATCATCATACTTAAAAGCGATACTGTATGAAAAAATAACGATTAGGTTGCTTTCTCCAGCCTAAATAGAACAGTATGAAGAGTAAGCCAATCTGCAAGAATGTTTCTGACTTCTCACAATTTCAAGTGAGAGCTCCCATAAAGAACTCTTCCTTCTCCAATTATGAAAAAAAGGTAAGTGGTCATAATCAAATTCAGAATTTCACAGCCTAGGGGAAACTCCCTTGACTGAATGCGTATTCTGTTCTGTAATCCCGCAACAGCAATTTTGGGGCAAAATTGATATACAGAAAGATCCTCAGAAGACAAAAAAAATCTACTTTGAAGACAAGATCCTTTTATGGAATGGAGACCACTCCACAAACAGTATGCCTTACAATCTAATTGGAAAAAACAAGTACACTGATTGACAATATTTTCCAAGTCAGACCATAAGAGATTCGGGTATTAATTTGCAAAGATACAGCAATTCTCATGCCTCTCCATCCCACTGAATGCAAACCTTCCCATTCAGTTTGTCCTGAAAAACTCATTTCTTCCATCACTCCTCCTCCCCCATTTGTTTTATTTAAAGGCTGTCTTTGGGAGCTTGGTATTTTCATGGCATTTTAAACAGGGCTCAAAGCAACTCATTTGAAAAACAGTAAAATTGACATGATATCAGAGTTAGCCTTATAACAGAAGATTATATAGTAGAGAGTTTCAGTTATTTATACAACAGTGAGGACATAACAACCCCCTACTAAATAATCACATTTCTACAATACATTCCATCACCTCTTGACTACTTTTCTCTTTACAAAACTATGACCTACATACAATATACACATTCGTATCGCACATACATCCCCCCCAATGCATATTTTTTGTGTGTATATATAATACATACATGCACACAAGCAGTCTAATTCTATTTATAAGTCACAGTGGGAATTCCTTTGTGAGGAAAAGAGGGGAAAATTCCTGAATAAGACACTGTAGATTCCTAATGTTCCAACTTTTCAAATTCCAACTCACAGAGCTAACTGGAAATAAATACATTTAAAAAAAAGAAAAGGTCTTACAAACTTGGTTCACAACTCCCAGCTACAGTAGTTGGATTTTTAAATTTGATCTATTTACCCTGTAACTAAATTTCTAATCATAGGTACAAACCACGGATAAATTATTGCAGAATGTAACACTCAAAATTTAAAAAGAGTTATAGGAACAGTAATATAAGGGTTAAAAAGAGTTCTATACTTGTTGATACAGGATACCATTTTATTTTATTTATATATATATCTATATATAGATATAGATATCTGCAAGGTAGCAAAGAATAGCTGTACACCTTGACACGGCAAAGATCCAGTGTAAAAAGGTGCTTCACTAGTTTGTTTTTCCAAAAAAGCTTGTATATAATTTTATAGCTATTAAAAACACATATGCAACATAATTCATTACACTCAATACAGCTTTAGTATAAAACTTATAATTTATGAGGTGATGTTAATAGCATAAATTAATATACCATTTCTCTTAAAATCTACAATAAGTATTCTGAAAGCTCATTGGGGAAGGGTATCTTTAAATAAAAAGTTTAAAGCTGAGCGTGATGAAAAAGATTCTGTATGTTGAACTTGAGATGAGAGCCCCGAGAAGAGAAAGAGTCCGTAAGCCAGACACCGTTGACTATAAAACTGAACAAAGATTTCTCCTTCTTGCGCTCTCACTTAGGTGACGCTCTACCTTAAATTATTATTTACTTTTAAAACTATTTACTTTTTTCTTTTTTTT
>VZTF01008143.1:1782502-1821665 GCA_013397755.1 Cnemophilus loriae
TTTTTTTTTTTTTTTTTTTTTTTCTGTTAACTGCCCTTATTTCCACAAGGAATCCCTGAGACATACCCAAAACTGTACAGTGAAGGTCATCACTGTTCAGAGAAACTGGTTCAACCCCTTCTGGTAGGATATAGCTATTTTGCATGAGAATCAAAATGTCCATCACTTCAGAATGAATCTATTTGCACCAGAACCAACTACACTGTTTAAGACGCAGGTTAGAGAGTCATTTCAGGGTAAATCAGTCCACTCCAAGGTAGAAGCCAATGCCATCGCAGTTAGCTACATCAGAGCAATCTGCACCAAAGTTAAAGTTTTCCAGAGGATATCTGGGAACGTTACCTATCCAGAGTTCATCTCCGTGGGCACCAGCTGACAACGACAGAAAGCAGGTTAAACATTAGCATTACTGGACCAAGTTCAACAACCCTACGTGGTTGACACGCAGGTAACTCTGGACATCTCACTGTGTGTGTGTTTGGGGGACTAGCAAGAGGAAGAGTAGGAAGAATGCATTTTTCTACAGCAAGAAAGTACAGTTTTATGGTCAAAAGCCCAAGTTTCATCCTATTCACTTCCAGACCGAATTCTGTGACCTAGAGTAGACTGAAAAGGAGCCAACGCTGACTTGAAGGAGACAGATAAAGAAAGCCTTCTGCAACTATTGCTGTCAACTTACAGCCATGCCCACTTTGTCCTTTCATGCTTCCACTACATTACCTCATTCCATAGTGGCTAGAGAAGGAGCAGAGTAAAACAAGGGAAAGCAAAGAACTCAACAACCATAAGAAGTACCAGAACAGCAAAAGGAAAATAGTCACTACTGTTTGGGTGTTTTTTTAAAAAAAGGCTGAAGACATGAGTGAAAAAATTGTTGTAAGATGCATCTTTCCTAACTCCTCCTCCTCCCCCAAACTTTTCTTTCCCAACAGTAGTGTTTTTGTCTAGTTTTAAAGACAAGACTGAAACTTTAACTGATCAGAACTAAGGTCTCTTATGACCAGACCCCTCCTTAAGTCCAAGTTTAAGTTTAGTGAACACAAATACAGATTTTTGTCATCAACCCTCCTTACTTTCATTTCGGCTTGAGCGTATTAAGAAAGAGTAATTTAAATCTTAATTTGCGACTTTCTACTGATACACATCTCAAAAGAAGAGGAACTTCTGAGAAGGAAAATTCTTGCTAAAAATGCCTGTATATTCACTGCTAGTGTGTGCACTCCCGTGATCAATGTTGTACCCTCAACATCTAGTTCATGACATATTAGCAGGCTGTGAAACACCTCCCTACTCACTGATCTGAGAAATACTTTGATCTATTGCACTGTCATTCTAGCATCCAAAATGTATGTTATGAATTGCAGGAATCTCTCCTCCTTTTCATTTTACAGTCAGACTCGCTCAGAACCACAGAAGACTTACTAACTAGCATAACTTACATTGGAGAAGTGTCTGAGGATGGGAAAATAGAAGCAAGAATGATGAAGAATGCAGAGTGGAAGGAAATAAAAGAGGTACAAGAAGTAGCCCACGAATCCCCATCATTAAATGTTACCCAGAAGATCAGAAAGACCTTGCGATCAGAAGGTGAGAAAGACCTAAAGATCTGGCCAGCGCACTAGCCCCAAACTATTCCTTCAGTTACTATTTCTACCACCACTGGACCTTGCAAGAGGTCTGCACAGGAGACTCCTTCACATGTAAAAATACAAGAGAAAAGATATCCCAGCTCCACCAGGGAAGCTGCCTGAACAGCCACACAAATGTCTCACTGCCCAAGATCACTGCAGGTAACTTTTCTATTGTCAGCTGAAAGCACCTCCTGCCACCGTCCTGCACCCTGCAAGTCTTGAAAGGTTAACTGCAGGTAGCTGGCTCTTCTAAAAATTTTTCCCTCCTCCCTGCCCAAAGGCTCATACTGTTGGAGAATTCATGAGCGGATTTAGCTCACTGCAGCACAAAGACAGGGAGAAATACCCTTGGAGGCCTGACAATGCCTATGGGGAAACGGAGCAGCAAGGAGGCCGCAGGAGCTCAGGGAACAGCAGCGTAGGTAGCCACAAGGGCCAGCTTCTCAGGGAAGAAAACTGCCCACTGTTTACTGTACACTTTTGCAGGACTCTCTTGGGAAGCAGATTCAATCCCAGACTGTACTTAGATGTGGTTACAGCAAAACGAAGCTTCAAACTGAATTTGGCTACTGGTTTGCACGTTCAGTCCTAGGTCTGTTGCCTTGGCCATGCCCCTAAAGCCAGCAGCAGCTCACAAGAGAATACCCTAATTTTTCAATACTCATCTTCCTTTTATAAAAAAAAAAATAAAAGCCACTTCCCTTGGCTTCTCTTTGCTATTAGGTACAATTCTCCTTTGACAATTTCTTTTCTCTGATTTTTGCGTAGCAGGCGATAAGCTTCTCAGGGCTTTCAATGCTTTCCAAATGAGAACTGCAATACCCATTTTCAGTTGGAAATCTAGCTGTTGCCATTTTCTCCACAGTGCCTGAGGCAGACCTGCAACTGTGCTACCTTCTCAGTATTATCAGTTTAAAGCCTTTATGCTCAACCATAGAGAGAAGCATGCTACTAACAAGAAAGGATCTAAGCAAGAACCTGGAGGAACTGGAAGGCAGGAGGAGACAAAATGATGCATCTTTTCTTGTATCATAATAATTATGAAGCCAAAAAGCAAATCAACTTTGAGGTATCTAAGTACATATGGTTCCCCTCAAAGCTGGCGTAAAGTCTTTTCTAGGTGAAAGGAAATGTCAAAGCGTGTCTTAAAGAATGCCTTACGCACCACGAGAGCGTGAAGCTATTCCTGATAAGCCTCTGTACACTGTCAAAATTCATCTTGGGTTAAGTACATTTGTGCAGAGACTGTGAGGTGCTATTATTGCCAAAATTATGTAAATGATATTCTATTCTATGTCTAATTTTTTTTCATTCTTTAAAATTCCAATCTTATGTAAAGAAATCAACTTCTAGGTTCAACTAGCCTTATTCCATTTGTCAACACATAAAGGGCACAACAGGTATTGAGCATCTGAAATTGCTACACTGGCTCTTTGGTGAAGGGGTGATGAGAGTGCTAATTGCTGTAAGAGCTGATACTCATGAACATTTGTGAGGGAGCATGGATTCTACTTGGGAACCACAAAAAATAACAGCCTCAAGGACCACCTTAACCATGCCTGCAGTATTTCCCAGAGGAAGAGGTGTGAAATATCTCTGACTACACATACCTCTCAATTGGATCTCTCGCATCCAACAGTAAGACACTGATGCACTGAAATCAACAGGTTGTGTGGGTGTAGAAACCCGCCTGGAATGATCCACCTTGTAAAGCTAAGATCAAGACCCGTAACTGCTTGGTAGCTGTGTAACCATGAAATTGGTGGCAGTGAAAAAATGAGAGGTGAACTAGGAAAAGGCAAGAGTGGTGGCCCGTTTCAGAACACCATGGCAGACAGGACAGAGGGATTCCTATTTCAATCGTATACAAACTGAAGTTTATTTTTCAAAGTGCAGCTTTATTGCAAACTTAGTTTGCTCATTGAAAGATGTTATGCAGTCACTTTTCAGGGAAGAGTCATCAGGTGATATACAAAAATTGAAATCTAAGTCAGGGAAGAGACTTGATATCCTAAGCTACTTTAAAGAAACACAGGTACATAAAGGCCATTGATTTCAATGGAATTATGGACCTGCATAGCTCTGACAGCTTTTGAAATTCCCTGTCTAAATCAATGCACAGATTAGGAGCTGGGTTCTGTTCTGAGTTAGACCAGTACAAACTCACTGTGACCTTAGACTGGAAAGCTCCTCTGTAATTTATACCAACGCAACCAAGCAGAACCTGGCTCTCAGTTCCTATCCTCTCTTCCCCCCCCCAGTATTTGCTAAGAAAGAGAAATATGTGGGGCAAATATACTCTGCACTAGCTGCAGCTTCGTTAGAAGTTTGATGAGCACAAGAACCGTTTCAAGACCAAAGTCCTGAAACCAATACATAGAAATTAACACCCTCTAAAATTACATGAATACACAAGCAGATTAAAGGATTAACCATTTGGTACACTAGTTCTCCACTCTTTTTCAGTCAGACATCCCAGCACATTGAAGAAGGTATATGAACACAATGAAAATCATCTGCAAATCAAACAGTTGTCTCCTCAACAAAGTATGGGTAACATAATACAAAAATAAATAAAAGCCTTGTCAGATTTGCCTCATTCACAATATCACTGGGCATTCCTCAATCAGCAGGACAATCACAAGTGGGATTTCGTAGGCTTCAATTAAACTTTTTATGTGATTTAAAAACATTTAAGTGTTACAAACATAGTTAAATCACCACTTAAAAATATTCGGCTTATATTATTAAGATCTATTTTACCAAGTATGAAATACTTCATAACAACAGAAGCATGAAAATAATTTTTGTTTCTTCCACCCACATACACTTGCAGTTTCTGAAAAGGACATATGCATCATCCATACTCTTTTATATTTAAAGAGGACAGATCACTCAAGAAAACAGGGATAGTACGATTGCTACAATAGTCAGAAGACACAAGACCTATCCCATTTAAACTCTGTTCCTTAGGAAGATGGAAGGAGAGGTTTGGATCAGATATTTGGTGTGTGCCTGACTGCTAACAAAATTCTATAGCAACTAAACTTCATTCAGTGATCCTTTGCTCAAAAAGTTTATTAGGTCTCCCTATTACATGTGCTTGGTTCTCTTAATTTCCTGAAATAGACTAGAATACACACAGGCAGGACTTTTTACTGCAAGGTAGAATAAAATCCATCATCTACAGTACAAGACTGAAATGTAGAATTTTCTGTTTTCTCTCATCTGCATCTCTGAAATAAACCAAGAAGAGTAGAGACTTACATAAAACAGGAGCTACTTTTACGGTCAAAGTCAGAGTACAGTAGCAAGTTTGAGCCCTATAGTCATAAGCAAATTCCTTCTTGATAAGGAGATGCAAGTAACCACCTCAGAATTTCTGCTGCTATTACCTCTTGGTTTAAAAAACAAAATTAAAAAATAATAATTATTTTTAAAAATCTAAAACCTAGCTGACTCCTTTCTTTAGGAACTGCAATTACTACCAAAGAGTGACTACTGTCGTTAGCAGGTGATCAGTACAAACAAAACCATCCTGCAGACAGAAGGAATTCTTACCTATTTTGCTTTAGTGATTTCTCTTTTGGTTAGCCATGACTGCTGATAGGTACCTGCTAGTTCCTTACATACATTCATCTTCCCAAATAGAGCATCAAACCCTACAAGTGTTGAAAAAACTCTATGGCTCTCAAGGGATTAAAAACTATCCAAGGAAGTCTCACTAGTTAGACATATTGTGAGAAATGCATCCATTTGAAACTTACAATGGGTCTGACCTAGACTTGTGTGGATGGGCAGAAAACCAACCTAATTCTTCCTGTTTCAGCTGGGAAATTCCTGTCAGCCTGTCAGGCAAAGAGTTCTGGACAAAGACACACTTGAAAAGGCAAATCATCAATGCTACAAGGCCACAGTAATTCAGCAAGGAAGGGAATTTCTCACAGGAATCTTCACTAATCCACGATCTATATCTCAATCCTTGTGTTTATCTTTCTTTTTTTTCCTGGGCTAACTTCATATCAGCCTTCAAATTTATGGGCAACCAGTCAACTGATCCCTTTGCTACTCAATGAATTACAAATCATGATAATAAAAAACCCAAAAATCAGCATGCAAGAAGAACAATGACCAGTTCCGGAAGGGGGCAACTCCCACTTCTTCACCAAAAGAAGAAAAGGAATTGCTTCTCCCTGCACCCCAAACACACACACGCACACAGAGGAGGTCAAGAGACTATTTCAAGAAACTGCCAAACTCATCCTTGAATCATGATCTTGATTTAGGACTTCAGTGCACCACTCTCAAATCAATGTGTGCAGCCAAGTTTTCCATGCCAGATGCTACCTTCGGAAAAAGAGTACATTAAAAAAAAAATAAATAAATCAAAAGACTTCTGCCCACTGGAAAACTTTCTACCAGATGCTGATGGGATGGCAAGCACTGATCCGAACCCTAGGGAACAGTAACATGCATCAGTGATCTGAGGTATCTTCCCATTTCTAGGTCTTACTGCTAAGATCAATTACATCCAGTAACTGTGCTGTATCCTTAAGGAATTATTGGGGAACAGTGAACCTGCCTGCAATAAATGAGCACCGGTGCATAACAAGCACATGTGAATGCTACAGCAAGGTTCACAGAGGGCTAACCCTGGTCAGTACTGAAGCAGGGGTTTTCTTCTCAACCCCCTCTTAAAAAAAAGGGAAGAGAAGACAGACGAAATAAAGAGAAAGGAAAAAAGGAAAGATAGAAAACACAGGTCCCCCATCTACCTGCAGGGAGCCAGGCAGACAAGCTCAGTTGGAGGTGGTGAAGGGCGCGGATGCGTTATTGGTACTGGTAGCGGTGGCACCGGTCACTGCGAAGCCCGTGGGAGGAGCTATGGAGCTGTGGCTGGGCTGCAGGTCCTTGGGAATGCCACTGTGGGAGCTCAGCTGGTGCCCGAAGGCTGCGCTGAACTGAGGGAGCTGTTGTTTAGGGGAGGTGGAGCCCATGAGTTCAGCGGAGGCAGGACCCATGCCACTGAAACTGGTCTGCGGTAACCCCGGAAGCACACTGGAGCTGTTGGGGGTCACAGTGGCGAAGGCAGGCTGTGTGGTCTCTGAGTGCGAGGTGGTAGGTGGTGTGGACAGGGAGGTGGACAGGAGGTGTCCATCTGCACCAAGAAGGTTGCTAAACGGAGAGGGGTCCCCAAGATTGACAGGAAGATTTCCCCAGTGAGTTCTGGGGTTGACCACCCCGCTAAGTGGCACATCCAGCTGAGTTGGGAGCAAGTGCTGTGCCATCATGGGCATCTCTGCTGAGAAGGTAGCTGCCAAGTTATCACCAGAAAAGGATGTGGTGTGAGGGGATGTGATATGGTCACTGTAGGGAGACGGCACATGCTCACTATCATAATGGCTTCCATGGGGTGAGGAGTGTGAATGGTCACTGCTGTATTGCTGTCGTGAGGTGATCAGGTCATCTGCCTTGCTCAGCAGCTGGGCAGGGTGGGGCCTCTGGGAGGCATGGCTGCCATCATGAAGTCCATGAAACTGTCCCGGGAAGGCTCTCTCCCCAAGGCCACTCTGGCTTATCAGAGTGGCAGAAGTAAGGCCAACGTTGGCTGGGGCTGAGAACTGCCCCTGGATCTGCCCTGCCAGGGGCGTAGGTGGGTTGGACAAGGTAGCAGAACGGAGCAAGTTCTCATCCAGCTCCAGACCGGAGAAATTATCATGTACTATACGCCCATTCAACAGCTCCCCCAGATCCGTGTTAACCTCTCGACTCAAGGACTGCATTCCTGGAGCTCCAGCACCTGTAGAGAACACCCCTATCGCTCTATCTGACAGCTCCTGAACTGGCACACCATCTGTCTGTGTAAGTACTCCAATGGTACTCAGGCACTCAAGAGAAGTTACAGCCTGTAGGGCCCGTTCCAGTTCTTCAGCCTCTTCTGTGGTCGGAAGAAGATCTCCATTTTTACCTGCAGAAACAGGGACACCAGCAGTTAGTGCACTGCTCTCAGGTGAGCCTGGCCCTGGCACTCAAAGGATGCAGATGTACAGACGGTTCAGTGCAGAGCTGCACTGTATGATAACCTTCCAGCATGGCTTGCAGTACACAGGAAGTATCATTCATCAGTGTTCACTAGCTAAGCAAGGTAAGAAAACCGTGCAATTACACCTTCCTCTTCAATGGAAATCCCCCCCTTCCCCTTCTCTTCCACATATTACAAGAGAAGATACCTCTTAAACTTTCTAGACTTAAAGTAAAAATGCTAAAGTAAGATCTTCTTCAATGCTGCAATAACACATAGTCCACAATCCCTCTTTCTACTTACCACATTACAGCCTGGATGTAAAGTTTACACAGACAGTATAATTTAGGTTAATTTCAATTCAAACACATTCTGATATCATGTTATATCAGAAAATGACCAAAGAAATCACATACCCAACTCCAGGCTGTTCTAATTTCTTTGTTATATGTGATAGGTACTGAGCTTTAAAATGCAGAAATTCAAGGACATTTCTGATCAAAAGCTAGTTTCAAAAATGTATTTAAAGATTTTATTCTCACTCTCTTCTCTTTTTATCAAAGGCCTACATTGACTGTGATTCCAGCCCCACTTGATGGCAGGAAGATGCCATTACTGAGAATACTCTTGATTAAACTGTAACACTGACAGGCAGTAAAAATGTAAAATGAATTATTAAAATACTAAACCAATTATGATTTTCAGAGCAGTAATTATATGAGCAAGCAGAGAACTATGCACACAGCCTTCTTAAAGTCTGCTTTATTTCAGAGCTCACAAACAATAGAGCAAATACCCACTTCCTTCCCTGGAATTTATCACCTCTGTAGGAAAGCAAGCAACTCCTCAAAATGCAATTTAGAAACACTCACTTCTTCAGTTCACTGACTGTGTTCATGCTAGCATAAAATAAAATGGTACCTTCAAAGAAATCAAAATCTTGCAAGTCATCGGGCAGCCGCGGCAGGACATCAGAGAAGTCCTCCTGATTCAATTCCAAGTCATGTGGAATGTCTGTGATTTCATTGGCGATATCATCAGGCAGCTCATCGGCACTGAGCTCTGGTGTGGAGGGGCTCCTGAATAGAAAGGAACATTAGTCCCTGGTGTTCAACTCTGCTTGCTCCAAAGGACAACTATCAGTGCATATCCGTCTACAATGGATGCTTCCCCACACATTTTTTCCCCACTACCTAGGAAAAAAATGCTTTTAGGAAATTTCTTTCGGAAGCTTACACTTAGGCTGCTCATTAATTATGTAAGAGGCAACGTCAGGAGCAAGATATTTTACCCATCAAACCAAATCACTGCTCAAATCCGAAATGACCCACTCTCAAGGTTTTTTTCCAACAGTCACATGGGGATGCAATTTTTAGCCCCGCTCCAGATGCTGCTCGGCACAGCAAAGTCACAGCTTTGTACAGTGCTCATTGGCAATGCTCAGGCCAGAAGCGGGAAACGGGGCAGGAACAGCACTGACCGTATGTGGGGTATCTCTACTGGCAGTGAGACACTGGCAGGCATGGTGAGGTTCCCTTGGGGCACTGCAGGAGGAATGGGTTTCTGGGGCCGGCGTGGGCCTCGCCTTCTCTTCTTCTTGTGTTTTTTGGTAAGTGCAGGTGGCTTCGTTTTTTTCCTGGGTTTCCTCTGCTGCTGGTGCTGAACTTTACGGGAGCTGTCCCCTCTCAAGAAATTATCCTTTGGGAGCAAAGCAATACCAATGGGAGCATATTAAGAACAAGTATTATTTTCCCTGCTTTTTTCACCCTGGTCATTCCACAGACACGCGGCATGTAATGTAAGAGGGTCTGTTAACTTACACCCGGACACAGTTTCAAAAACTGAGCTGTTTCCTTCCTCATTGACCCCAATGACAAAAATAACGTAGATCAAATTATGAGGTATGGTAAATTGGAGATTGTGCAGTGTCACTTTAAAAATTATCATAGCAAACCCTAACTAAATAGTGCAAAACCATAACCTTTAGCAGCACTCCTGTAAGTATTAAAAACAAAACACTGTTGTGAGGTGGTGTTAATGTGGATAATGTGCAGCAGCTGAAGCCAGAATCCTCAAGTGCCCATTGATGTAACAAAGGGACAGCACTGAGGAGACGAAATTAATACTGCTGGACTAGGCTAAGGATGTGGGTAAACAATTATGGCCTCATTGCTTCTGAACAGCAATCACTGACCCATTAAAAAATAAATCAAACCATCATCAGTCTTCAGTTGCCATCCTACTGGGAATGGCAGAGGATTGTATTTGCTACAGAAGTAAACCTTGAGAGACATACTGAAGACTGACTAGAAGAAGGGGAAACCATAGAGATCTGTGTAGCACAAACCCTCACATTTTAATCAAAAAAACTCCATAATTCACAATTATTGGAGAGGCTGGACAAAAACAATAACAAAAAACTTTCAATAATCCAACAAAACAAAACAAAAAAGGCAGTTTTACACCTAATTGAAAGTAGGACAAGAAGCATTGAAGGAGGGGCAGGACGGAAGTGGGTTTGTGAATTATACTAAAGGTTTTGTTCTGGAAGATTGGTGTCATAAAACGAGAACAGAGGACATCAATTCATTTCTCCATTCTCTCAACTTGAGGTAGGCCACTGCTTTTTCTCTGGGATCCATGGGTCCCTGAAGGAGGTTAAAGATAAATTCTAATAGTTACTAAAAGGTAAAAAAAGTAGCAAAACCATTATTTGCGTTCTTGTAATTGCTATCTACATTTCCTTTAGAAAATACTTTGGGCCCTGTGTACTGAGACTGCTTAAGATGCAGTGGTCTTAATACCACACTCGTATTATATTCAGATCCAAGGACCAGGAGTGAGCCCAAATAAATGATCACGGGATCTCTCACAATGATCTTCTATTTCTCAGTTCAAGACAATAATATAATTTCCTCCAGTGAAGAATATTCTCATGTACACTTTTTTATATCCTCAAAACTACGTAAAAGATTTTCACGACATACTTAATACTAACTGGGCAAGTTTTACCCTTTTAAGAAAAATAATAGCAAACAAGCTCTTAAGTTCATAAACTTGCTAGTTGTCGGAAGGAAGAGTTCATAGGAAGACGGGGGTTAAAACTCCTGATCATCCCAACACACAAATAAATACAATGATGGCTTTGTAACTTACCATTTTTTTGGCATGTTCTTCACACAGAGGTGTCTGATGTGTAATGTCAAAAACTGGCACAGAGCACTGTTGACCATCTGCAAACTTGGCTGTGCAACTCGAGAAGAGCTGCTGAGAACGGTTCAATAAGATATCTGTGCATTTCTGCATCAGGAATAACACGAGACAATGGTGGCGGAACGCCCTTTGATTTATCAATCTGATAAAGACCAGAGCCTTCAACTCTATCTGTCCATAGATGCTATTTTTAATGAGTGCCTTAAGTTTGCTATTCAAGTTCAAAGCTAGGTAAGGCTCAAACCCAACTTTTAAAGTGAAAAAACTGCATTCATGCAGAATCTCTAATGATTTTATTATATACTGAGATAGTTCTATAAAAGCAGCCATTTCACTAATGAGTTCTTAGCAAAAAGAAGCCTTTTCCTGGAGTCTTAATCAATAGATCAATAGTAGCAGTTGGAACAGTGTAGTCAACAGGACTATTTCCTTACAGACTAATGACAATCCATACTGAAACATTAAAGAAAGAGTATTTCTTAATTCAATCTTTTAAGGTACCTTCTTGGCATTTATCTTTAGAGCACAGACAAAGAAGTTTCAAGATCCTTCCTGCTCCTCTGAAAAAAAGATGTGCAAGCAGACAGAAAGGTCAAGTAAATCCAAACGTAAGCTTGCTGAGATTTCCTTCAGAAAAATCCCTAGCAGGATAAAAATGTTTCCAGACTTACAGCAAATCAAACAGGTATTTCATTGTGTGTTTTTTTCAAACAACATTAGAAGCACTCCTTCCATCTTGAACAGTTCTCAGACCTCAACATCACTACGTATGTTCATAAAATGTAAAAACAAAACAAAACAAAAAAAAAAAAAGGACAAAGAAAATGGAAAACCTGCAGAACAATCCAGATAGCAGACTTGGATAGATGGGTCAGAACCAAGAACCTGTTCATTTTAGAGAGGAAAATGCAGAGAGAAAAAATGGGCATACATGCAAAATCACTATTCTTGACTACCCTGCTCTAAATGCACCAACAAGCAAGACTACTTAAAATTAAAGAAATACCCAAACAAAAAAATCCCGTCAGAATCATGAGGCAAATCCCAAACACAGCTGTATGCCACGGTGCTCTCTCATAGAGGTTTTGAACTGCTCTGCAGACTGCTTTCAAGTTGCCTGCAAAAAATGAACCAATAAAAACAAGGCATCTGCAAAACAAAAAGACTGGAAAGGTGCTGCAGTCTGATAGCAGCTGAACATATCAGGACTAGTCACTTTTAATACCAAAACCAAAAGCTCCAACAAAAGGAGTCACCCCAACAAAAGCACCAACAATTCTTCAGCTAAAAACAAAAAAGACAAAGTCTGCAGAATTTTTAAGTATTGCAGGTCAGAAGTCTGCCTTTTTATAGTCTTCAGAACCAAAACTCACATCTAATGTGTTCTCTCCTTTCTGCGATCTCCAGCCATTGACTTTTAACATCCTTTCCAGGCTTTGCTTGAAATTCCAAGCACAGGGAATTCTTCCTCATCTGGGCTATGAAGTTCTGTGACGCCTTCTATTCTGCTTCTTTAAACAACACAAAGTATGATTTCCATTTTTCTGGTCAGTGTAAGCCATCTTTTTATACTATGTATAAAAACCTTTATCCATTAAACTGTCACAGGAAGGTGGTCTAGCGGAACCTACCAAGAGCTGTATGACAGCCAAGAGGCTGAAAGCCACATGGTTTGTACCAAGTCATTGTGAAGGATGATCATTTTGTAAAGGCTTCTTGCACACATTAAATACAGCTTGCAAAGTAAACTGATGTTCCTATTATAGATACCAGTAGCAAATTACTTATTTTCACTGTCTACAGACCCAAATCACACTGCCAAATTAAAAGCAAAGTAGTTGATGACACACTAACAAATAGGTATTTCTTTGTGAAAACTTATTCATCAATGCAAAAATCTAACAAATGAACAAAAAACCCCTAAAACAGAACAGCTTCCACGCCTGAATGCAACTCCCAAACAGTTAAGAGGATACGCTGAAAACAGTGCCTGGTGAATGGAAGGGCCTTGTTAGTGCACTGCTCTCCCTTTGAAGTCCCACTGCAGGTTGTTGGTTCTGCATCTCTCTGCCTTGCTTGGCTTGTGCTGAAAAGAAAGCATGAAAGAGTTTAGAGACAAACCCCCAGTCTCGGGTGGTTACTTAATTATTATACTGAATGTGGCACAGTAGGATGAAAAATTGTAACACACGTGTGTGTGTGTCATGATCCAGATGGGTGCACACTACTACCAGGCTCTACACAGGGACACAGAATAGATGTCAATGACAAGTGAAGGTGTGATTGTAGTAACAGGATTATTGCTTACTTCACAGGGCCTTAATTGTAATGAGAGGTGCTATGTGCTACTACCATGTAAATATTACAACACCTTGCAACAGAGCCAAGGGCAGCAGTAGGTGAGTGTCAACACAGGTGACCCTCAAAATGAGGTCAATCTTTAGAATTCAACGTACTGAGTATGCCTACATGGGAGTCAAGTGCACTTCCAAGCCTGTTCATAAATCAAAACATGCCGAGCATCCCCAGAGCTTGCATGCAAGCATGTGCTCAGACAAACTTAGACTGAGCTCTGGAGTGGCAGAGCCTGAGCGTGCTCAACATGGATAAAAGCTCTCCTTCATCAACGTGCTACAGCCCAATCCACCAGCAGGTGCCCGGAGCTGGGCGCTTCCCCAGCACAGCCTCTATGCTTTGAGCCTGAGCTGCAAGCAGGCGACCAGACAGCAGTGTGGACGAGTACTCAAGCATTACACAGCTCTCTTGGGGTTAGCCTGCTCTCCAGGCATGTGTCACCTTCATGGAGATAAAGCTGGCGATTCCAGGGCTGACTTGCACCTCTGTACACGCTGTTTTCTAGGTTGACAAAAAGCTGTCTGTAGCCTGACTGTTTTCCTTCAGCCATTTCTGTCATCAACTGCACTTTGACTGAGCAAAGTTTTAGTTAGCAGTGTTACTCCTGTGAAAAATTTTGTATCTGAAAAGACTCTGTGGTTACTTAAATTGACCAGAGCAGCGATGACAGGCATACCTGGCTTTGCTGGTCTACCCAAAACAATGTAAACTTTTTTTGCTTAACAAAAGGCAAAAATAATAGGGAAAAAAACCAGTTCAGGTGAACTTTTGCTGTAGTTTAAGTAGTTTAAGTTTGGAGAAATTTATACACAACTTTGTAAACTAGTAATGGACTTCTACATTACACCTCAGAGCAGCTCTTCAGAATCAGCCCACCTCCCCAACAATAAACCCTCCAATTTTCATGAACCACATCCCGCTGTCCAGGAATAAAAGCATCCCATTAAACAGAATATACTCTCAGCACCTAGCTCCAATCTTCATCTCATACTATCCACTACACCCCACAGTCACACATCCTGTAAAGCAAAACCACAACAGCAAAAGGATGCTTCTGATATCCCAAATGTAACACCAGGGTTCAGACTTAGTCTGTTCCTGCACGAATATGAATCAACCAACTCTCCATATGCTGAGAGCTGGAGGGATGTTGACATTATCTAGAAAGAATTCCCACAGAAGGTAACCTTCAAAGTTGTTAGAAGTTATGTATTTTGTTGCCAAGTTTTATTTAATGTTAGATTGAGTTAAATCTAACAAAAAGCATGAGCTTCAATTTGGTTTGCTGGAAAGATAATCAAGAGGAGGTACAGACTTTTCAAAAAAAGCTGTCTGAAAAACAAAATCTGAATTGAAGCAGTGAACTACAGACCAGGCTGCACACCTTCTACCAGCATAGTAAAGTACCAGGTATTTGGGCCCAGATACTGCTGAACAAGCCATCCACATTTTAAAACATATAGCTGGAGAAGGCCTGTCTTCATGGAAAATTCTGTATGCTATGTTTATTTTACTCCACTGACAGGCTTTTATGTGTCATGGTTTTTCTGCCTTGTGCACAACTACCAATTTCAGAGTTCATCATTTCAGCTGCTGGATGCTCAGCCCATCTCCACCCTGGCCCAGCCCCAGGTTCCTGCAGTCACAGGGCAAGTCTAACCTGGTACAAGCACATGTAGCTCTCCGGAGCTCTTGTAAGAGCTGCCCCGCGCGCTCCGGCTCTCTGCTGGCCGCCTGCAGCAAGGCTTTCCGGAGCGTGTGCCGGCATTTCTTCTGGCGAGATTCTGCCCGCTCCAGGCGGCAGAGGTGCTTGTATTTCTGCTGAAAGTAAGTGCAAAGTCTGGTCACCCTGGAACTCCTGTCATCTGCATTGTCATCGTCGGACCTGAAGAAGGGAAAATAAAAACAAATATGCTTTAAGTTACTACCTTTTTCTTTCCATGGAAGCTGATTTGTCATTTTAATAGAATTTTTAAGTTGGCATCCATCTGCTAGCCACACAAACATCTAAATGCTGAAATCAGGCAGGGATGCTTGAGAAATAGTAACAGCAGGATCCCTTTTAAATTCTAAAGGTATTTGCCCTTCTTAGTATGTCATTATTAGAGATTGCATCAATTTATCATCAAGTCTGACACATTTAAATGTCTAGAGCCTGCTGTTCAAAAAGAAATCTATACTGTTAACCTTTATTTACTGTAAATGTCTCAGCAAATGAGACCGATGCTTAAATCAAAGTGCAATTAATGGAGAGGACTAGGGTGGGAAATTGTGTAGTGGAAATTTATTGAGGAAAGATCATGCTGGAGAAGATGGTCAAATTCTAACAAGTACCAAAACTGCAGACTTTTTCCAATTCCTTTTACTCTGCCAGATGGTGTATTCCTTTTTAAACCAAAATACACACTAACACAGCTAACAGCTGATACTGATTTCCCCTTGCTGCAGAGTTGCAGTTGAGTTACAGGACAATAGTAGAGAAGAAATTCACATTTAACTCCAAAGATACTGAGGAAAAGATCAGACCAGGGCTAAGCAACAACCAGATGAAGGACTAATCCAACTCTTTGTTTGCTTAAGAAAGCCCTTCTCCATTTATCTTGGCTCTCTGAATGTCCAGGCACATATCAACAAGACCATCAAACCATGTCAGCACATTCAGTTAAATTAAGTAAAAGTCATGAAACAGAAAATCATCACTGGAACTTGTTAAAACAACAAGGTCCATGAAGCCACCCAGAAGCTCTCCACAACAAGCACTAGGTTGCAGAAAGAGTTTTTTGTTCATGGAGTGACAAAATACACGTGCTGAATGTAAGCAAACTCTGTTCAGTTCTTCCTTTAAGTTTTTTCTTATAGAACAGAGAAAGTTCTATAAACAACACAAAGTATGATTTCCGTTTTTCTGGTCAGTGGAAGCCATCTTTTTTGCCAACTTTCCTATCTGTAACACAAAGAAAGGGCAGGGGAGAGAAGAGAAATCCAAACAAACGAAGCAAATCAAAAGCCTGCAATGTTCAGAGCACGTGGGAGTGAATGAGCTGACACCCAAACCTGCGCACAGCAAAGGAGGCCACAACTGAGATGCAAGAGACCTGAAACAGCAGCCATGGTATTTACTAAATAAAGTAAGATCCAGAAACGCAGACAGCAGGTCTGTCCCCGAGAGGCGATATGGTGAAGACCTACTTTCTTTTCTGGAAACTCTGACTCTATTTACACACAGGCCAAATGGAAGAGACTGCAGCCATCTCCACTAAGGCTTTCCACAAAAACTCCGCAGCAGCAAACACTGCTTTTGACACAAATGCACATTTTTATGAAGTTTTATGTAAAGTCAACCATACTACGTATTTTGTCTGTTAGAACAGATTACAGCTTATTTTCTAGAAGCATAAATTAAAGTAATTAACCTCTGCAATTACATGCTTAGCAGCAAATATAACCTGTTAAAAATAATTAACATAGGTAAGGTTTAGAATATTTTTACATTGAAAATTAAAAGAAAATACACTTTTAAGACCTCTTAGGAAAGAATGCTTACTGGGGAAAACCACCTGTTCAGAAAAAATTAACTGTGGGATATTTAATATAGATTTTCCTTTTTCCAATGTATTAATAAAAGAGGAATACATGGATAGCATCTATATTTATAGGTAAGTTTAACATCTTAGATACTTCATTACTGCTCTGGGCCAAGACTTTTAAACAAAGTTAGTGATTTAATTTTAAATATGGTTAAAAATTAATTTTAAGAATAACAAGAGTATTCCTTAGGGGAAAGAAATTTCTTTCTGGTGGAAAGAGTGTTTTTTAATGTACATTTCTCTATATTTGAGATGTTTTACTTCTCTCACATTGAAAGAGTCAGAAAAAATGTCATTGTATGCTAAAATATTTTTGATCTTCAGTTTATGAGATCTTTTTTAAAAAATAGATGAAGACATATATCAAAGGTATAGAAAGAAATCATCCCTGCAGTGGGCAAGGGCTTATTTTGAGCCAAAAATTTCTAAAAGCTAGTTTCTAAAAGCCTGTTCAGAACTTTGTTCCCAGGCCAGTAAGATTAGCCAAAACATTTATATGTTCAAAGAAACCTAAAAATATCAAAATAAAACCTTTTTTTCCAGTAGGCATGAAAATGAAAGATACTTTTATTGTTGTTCTTTCATAAACAAGTTTGCCAAATTCTATTTAGTTTATTCTCCTAAGGTGCATGTAGAACTTCTGAAGTTCAGCTTAACGTGTGGCATTTCGTTTTTACAAAGATTTCTGAAAGTGCACACGAGCCATTTGATAATCCAAAATGCTTTTCCCCAGCCCTTCCCTTTCAGATTGTCATGTGGAAACATCAGGGGGATTATTGCTGAGTGTTCATGAAGAAAACAAAGACAGCACAAAGCAGCAGAAAGGAAGAGCAAAAGGGTAGCACGAGCAGCCAGGCACCACCAGGGAACGAGGAGAACATGCTCTCTATTCTGAGACACCCCAGCAACTACACTTCAAATCTCTCCTTATGGAGCGTTTTGAAGAACCTTCCCTTCTTTCTTTTAGTAATTCTACTTAATGGGAGTTATTAAATCCAACTTTTGACAACACAGTGTTGGTATTTGAGCCTTTGAGTGAGCTGGTATGAGGAGGGACCCACACTCCTTTTTCAAACTTGCTACTTGAAATGTTTGCTTTAGCTGTATTTCAGTGTAGGAAGAGAAAAAATACTTTGTTAGAAAGTCATTTGTTTTCCAGTACTTTCTAAGATACCAGACTCAGTAATCAAATAATCTAGGGGGAAGCTTCAGTAATCTGCAGCAGGGAACAGCCCCTGCTTTCTCTCCAACTTGCTGCTCCCACAAGGGATTCCTCCCACCCCAGAAACTTTCTCTGCCAGCAGCCAGCCTGTACTGTGCCCACTGCCAACTCCTGTGCTATTTGAACTCAAACATTTGTGCCTGCCTCGAAGCACTGTGCCCCAAAATCCTGTGAGCATAGGAACACAATTTTTCAAAATTAAAGCACAGAATAATAAAAGCAAACATTTGGCCTGCGTTTCCACAGATGATTGCAACAATATGAATTTTACATATTAAAAGGCCAAAAGGCAAGTGAACCAAAAAGTGTATTATCGTTGTCATGGTTTAACCCCATCCAGCAACTGAGTACCACAGTGCTGCATGTTCCCTCTCCCTGCATGCTCACTCTCCCTGCTCCCACCAGTGGAATGAGGAGGGGAAACACCTTGTGGGTTGAGCTAACATTAGCTTATTAATGGAAACAAAGTAAAATACACTACTACTATTTATTGTAATAAAAAAAGAGAGAAAAATAAACTCCAAGAAAAACAAGTGATGCCCTATACAGTTGCTCACCATCCACTGCCTGATATTCAAGCCTACCTCGAGCAACGATCAGCTCCGCCTGGTTTATGTCCTGGCGATGATGTTCTAGGCTGTGGAGTATCCCCTTGGCCAGCTGGGGTCAGCTGTCCCAGCCATGCTCCCTCACAGCTTCTGGTGCAGCCCTCCCTGGCAGAGCACAGGGAACTGAAGTGTCCCTGACTTAGAGCAGGCACTACTTAGCAACAGCCAAACCATCAGAGCGCTATCAACGTTGTTCTCGCACCGAACCCAAAACACAGCACTGTGCCAGCTGCTAAGAAAATGAGCACTATCCCAGCCAAAATCAGACACTGTTAAGACATTAGTTTTAAACAAATCTGGTGAATTTTTGGGAGTTTAAGAGCAGCTAGAGTATCACCCAAGAAGTTCAACAGAGGTTTCCCTCATTATCACACAAGCAGAAATGCTGAGAATCAGCTGTCCAGTAAAGCAGAAATAGCTGTTCCCTATCTTTCAATAGTCTGTTCTGAGAAGCATTCCTCCCACTGTCTTCCATGGAGTTAAAAGGAAAAGGACAGAATGCAGTTAGCTGGTGGGGACCACAAGCTCAGACACAAATGAACAGAGAAAAAAGAGCTTTAATTTTACTATGAAAACCAGCAAGTAAATCCCATAGGTTTAGGTATGTGATTTCAAAAACTAAAAGTTTTGGAAAATAATCTCCACTGGTTTGCTGGTAAAATAAGTCCCCAGAATTCAGAGTCGTAACAAGTCGCTGGCTGACTTTAGGAGTCACCAATCTGCACCGCCAGACTGGCAAATCAGAGTCATTGTGACAAATCAAATCTCCCCAGAAACAGCCCGAACTAATCCATCTTCAGCAGCAGGCAGGCCACACTGCAGAAGTGTCGAAGTGAAACATTTCAGGTGATAAAAACTTCTACAGAAGTTTGCAGACTAGGAACTAAAATTTTAGAAGGCTGACATCAAGTGACTGCTTATCCATGATGAAAATTAGTAAAGTTGTTGAAGAGCTAACACTGGGCAGGCTGATGGAAGTACAAAAGCAGCCAGTTACATACAAAAATTTATCCATCATGGATAGTTAAGACAGCATTTAACTGAGGTGCACAAAATGCTAGAATGGAACAGAAAATGTCAAGACAATGTATTATTTTCTCTCAGTATGTGAAAAGAGTAGGAAGAATCCAAAGGAAGTCAAGACAAATAGAAGACAAAACACACAGAGATGACCTTTATAAGTTGACAAAAAAATAGGGATCTATGGAAGAATCAAATCAAATGTCAGACAGACGAGTGTAAGGGAAGTTATTCAATAGATATATCTGCTGTGAAAAATTATGTATGATTTAAAAGTCTGAAAGTCTATTCATATTTTCCCAAAACATTTTATTTAAAAATTGCCTTTTAAGTTAAAAGTAATGTTTGTGAAAGCTCACTCTGTAATTGCTGATGCTCTAAAAAATGATGGTCATTCATAACAAAAAAAAGACCCTTTTATTTTAAAAAAGTGAAGTCTACACGCTGCTTAATAGCTCTGATTCACTGAAGGCTCTCGATATTTAGCATCGTGGTGTGTGTCCTGATGACAGAGATACAGCTTTGTTGTTCACCTGGAGGACAATCTTCAGAGATGGCAGGAAATTCTAGTAAGTTTCAGAATTTCCATGTAACAACAAAACAAGGTTTCGTTAACACCATTATTCTAAGTGTGATAGTGAAAAATTTAAAAAATAGGGAAAAGCGGTAGTATCAAAAAGTCCAGTTGCATAATGAATGAGAGTCATGTTACAGAAACTATAATCAAATTCTATTGAGACTCCTTTTTCTTTGTTAACAACATACAACAGTTTTGTTACAATACTACACTTGGGATGCTTTGTTTTAACTGTGCACCTTCAAATTTACATTAATAGACATATATTATGATATCCTACTGCACATTTAGATATGTGACTTAGCAGTATATGGAGAACATCATAAGCCTTTCTGCACCAGCAGCTAATTCCTGCTCTGCTTATCCTTTTGATCCCATAACTTCCTTTCAATACTCACAAATATTGACAGAGGTTCAGTCAACATTTAATTATGAAAAGAAATACCATGGCCTTTAAAAAAGCACATTAAAACGATAGCCTGCATAATTATCACAAGAATTAATAAGTAAAATGTAGCTAGTTTACTAACAAAGTTATTCACAAACAGTAGGAAAGACAAGAAACCAACAGCAACCCCATTTGATTCTAATTCAGGACCTCCAATCATCAAGGCACACAAGTTCACGAATAAATCCCACTAAACTCAATTAAATTTAAGCAAACAAGCTTAAATCCTTTCCTGATGCATCCTTCTGATAGCAGACTGCACAAAGGTCTCTAAGTTAGCTGGAAACTGGGACAGAAGGCGACAAGCTGTTCCGTAGCTCTTACAAACAAATGAGTTCAAACAATCCTTTGTTTCAGCAAAACACTTGAACAAGTGCTTAGGTTCCACTGACTCCACTTGAAGTGAAGCTCACATTTACATGATTTATTCCATCCAGGCCAGCATGAATACTAAAGAATCATACTCACTCAGGTCTCTCATAGCCGAGGCTTTCTCGGATAGACCACGCAACCTGGTAAGGGGAGGTTTGCTCCGAATCCTCCAACTCTTCTCCACTGTCTTCAGACCAATCCAGCCCTAAGGGAATTGAAAATATGGAAGTTGGATGAAAAGAGCATCCACCTTATATAAGTCTCTGAGCAACCTTTGGCACAAAAGATGAGTGTATAGTATAGATGCAAGCATAATTACGTTTGATTAAATCATGCAGTATTCTCAATTATACAGGAAAAGCTACGGTAACAGCTCCATTACAGTGTGCAAATAGCATGCACTGATTTTTGTCACAACTGAGTTTTCCTTTTAAAATCCTTACTGGCTTCTTTATCCATAAACAATGGAAGAAGAATCACCAGCTTTCTTACCCACAGAGAAATAGTACAGTTTTCATAACCAAGTACGAAGTAAGAGAGAAGTCCCTGTCACGAAGAACTGACTACCTGGTAAATTTTAATACTATACAATCTAAATAGGCCAATTTCATTTCTGTTTATATTCTGACCCCTTCTCTGTGCCAAAACATAGAAGAATATGAAAACCGTAAGACACAGCAGCATGGACAGATACACAGCTACCCAGGATGTTCCTCTGCTCGGTGTCTGTAATTGCCTGCCAAATGCACATATTAGCATGAAGAAAGAGCTAAAGGGAGAGGTACAAACACTCCCGCACTTTCATCAAGCAGCATGTTTTCACTGAATGATGATGCAGTATGATCAGCTTACGCTCTGCTCCAGCAGCCTCAGTTAGTCAACCTACACACAGCTGTTGAACAGGACAGCCAGAAAGAGGCCAGTAAGTTCTCAGGTGGAACATTTTATCTGCAACTTTATCTTTCGTAGTTTTTCCTACTCTCTCTCCCACATCCAGTGAAATTCTCGCCACTTCCTTGAAGCAGGTGGGATAAAATCCCACTGCTGCCTTCACAAGCCAGCATATTTTCTTTTTCATTTTCTCGCGTGCTCCTTGAAAATTGATACAGTTAAGGAGCATTTAATTTTTGCTAAAACTAAACTAAACTACTATATCTGAGATGATTCTGAAGCCAGACGCTTTGAATTTGGGAAATGCATCTTGGTCACGCACTTTCAGAGTTAGACACACACCCACACACACACACACACACACGCTTGGAATACAATCAACAGGTAACTCTTCATCATATAGAACCAGCACTTTAATATGAACCACACATATCAGAAACCCAAATTTTCAGGAACCTCAGCATCCTAAAAAATTTATTTTTTGTTTTTATTTTTTAAGACGTACATTTGAACTAAACTAACATACCGTAAGACATTTGATAAAATGTTAGAATTATACTTTCAACTTAAGTGTTTCTTTTTCCTGTTGACCCTTCCATAAAGGAATGAAAAAACAACTTAATCATTCCATAAAGATGCCCACAATTGACAACCACGTAACAAATTGTTTACCCAAAGTTTAAAAACAAAATCAGAAATTGAGTTGTTTTGCTTCTCCTGGGCACTTGCAGAAAGGAAGAAATAAAATCTAATCCAGATTCAGCTATACCGACACTGAAGACTGCAGTTACATTAATATCCATGGCTCTGATGTTGGTATACATAAAACTGGCTTAATCTTTTGAAAGATTCTGTGCAGTCATCTCTAGTGCTGCTCAAACACAGAAAAGAAATCCTGAAATTCTCTGAACTGGCATAACTAGTCTTTAGTATTAAGGCTTATAATGAATAAATAACAAATATGTTTTTCACTCTCACATGATTTATATGTAAATTCCTTTCTTTGCCAAATATAAACTGTTCTAAATGCATCCACATAGTTATGCACCTGCCTAACTGTACATGTATAGGTCTAACTGTTTCTTATTTTTACTATGCTTTTTTTTTAGGAAAACATATTCTCTTCACCACTTGAGAATGTAGAACATTAAGCACAGAAAGGGATCTTCAGTCTTTCAAAACACAGGTCACTCACCAAGATATTGAGGTATGTGACACTCCGAAATGCCTCTGGAGTTGCCATTCCTCTAAAGACCTGCACTATATATAGGACCATCAAAGCTGTTTTCTGAAGAACAATTTCCTTTGGAGACATGCTATGGGATGCTAATTATCTTCTGAACAAATAGTCAAACTATCCCATGAGTGCCAAAGGGCAGATCTTAACAGCAAATTAAGAAAAAGTTAATTGAAATAGCAAAAATTACAGATGTTTGCAATTAAATAAGACATTATATAGGGAATGTCCAGATTTATTTGAAGTCTTTTTTTATTTTAAACATCATAAATGGTGTTCCTACTTACATCACACAGACTCATATTTCCTTTTCCCTGACAGTATTTTACTTGTTAGAAATGTACAATCTAAAACTAAGCAGAAAGTAACTTTGGAGGGTGAAGAAGATAAAAAGGACAGATAGGTGTGTCTAGGTCTATATTCACAATCAGACAAATCAGCCACAAAGTTGCCTTTTCAAAGCTTCATAGAGCATTACTACCATAGCACCAATTTGGTTATATTTGCTTAAATTTTCACAAGCATGTAAGAGGAAGACTGTTTCTGCACTGGAATGCAGACCAGACTCCACCCTTCCAACTACCTTCTGTAACAGTGCTGCTCTCCCGCAGTGGTCTTTTCCTTTTGTTCATCCATATTCTATACATAAATAGGGCTCAGTCAAGAAAAACTCTCACATGTTCCAATTTTTCAATCAAGTCAACTGGAAATTCAAATCTGCAGAGATTGATGGGCCAAATCGCCATCCTGTTACTTGTATTCATTTTGTCACCTGCACTTGTCACACACCTAATGTTTAATCTAATTTTGTCCACTCATGTAGGTACCGCCAGTGTCACCTTTACTACTCGAGTCGCAAACCTTCAACATGAGGTCTTTATAATCCAAACAATGTTTTCTACATCTCAGTTTGGTTTCTCAAATGGTTAACAGAACATTAAGAATAAACAACCAAAATGCCATAAACCATTTGTGATGGGTCCAGGCATTCCCTTCACAGACAACAGGGCTAAAGAAAATTCCAAGAGATTACCTAGCTCAGGGTTATTTTGTAAGGACCACACAGGAATTCAGGACAGGGCTAGGAAGACATTCCCCTTTAGTCTTTTGGTTTCAGGTTTAAAAATACGGCTGCAGTGCATCTATGACCTACTCACCTAAATGAGGAAACAGATCAGTGTCCAGCTGCTGTTTTCGAGTGCACAGTTTCACCAGTCTCTGTAGCCGGCTCATGCAGGACGAGTGCGGAGAGAAGGCTGTGGCTTTCATGAGGACCCGGTCAGTCCTTGGCGGGTCCGTGACAGGAGCCCTGGCGGGTGGCAGGAGAGGCAGAGGTCTTTTGTTAGACAACTGCCGCGCTTGTGCTATAGTGTGTGTGGTGGGTGCCACTCCCTGCATTGGTAGGCTGGTGTTCAGAGGTTGAGGTGACTTGCAGACTATGCCCTGCGGTAGCCCTGTCGGCTTTAACGAAGCTGATGAAGGTGGCAGATGTGAGTGCTGCTGCTGCAGAGGCTGCTGCTGCAAAGGTGCAGGAATGGGGCTAAAGTGCTCTTGGCGAACTTTTAAGATCTCTGTCTCTCTCTGGCGCTGCCGGTTTTGAGCCAACTTGCTCTGCAACTTTTTCTTCACTGTTGCCCCTTTCTTTAGGTCATCATCCTCCTCATTGAAAGCAAAGGGGTCTTCTAATTCTGCCTCCAGGTAGTGGAGAGGAAGCCTTGCCCCTGGAGGGGAGAGGGACATCCCATCCAGTCCATTGGGCATCTTCAAGGCCAGGCTGGGCACTGTCAGACTGAAGGCCATAGCATCCATCTGATGCCTGACCTTTACCTCCTCTATGGGATCATTCTTTTTCTTCCTCTCCTTTTTCGGTATAAAGCCAAGTACCTGTAGGTGGCTGTTGCAGTACCTTTGAAAAGTAAAAGCAGTCAATTAGTAACTAAACTTCCGTCAGTAAAATCCGAAGACAAGACATCACTTAAGAGAAACCCACACACACATCTCAAGCAAATATAAATTGAAACAGGTTTTATAAGAAGTGTACACAACTGCTTCTAATACAACAGGTAACTGTGGTGCTCCCAAACCAGCAGAAAAAAAACTTACACAAGTGACTATTTCTAATCTTAAGATACAAGATTCTTCATTCATTATTCATAGGAGAACCACACACACTCATTCAAAATCTTAACTCTTCAATAGGGTAAATAGTCAAAAACCAAAGTGAACAAAACAAATGGACAGTCTGATACATAAAGCAGCAAGAACGCAAGCCATTAACTGATCAGTTCAAAAGCTCCTAAGAAAAAGTACATTGAAGACTACTTCCTTTCATTTGCCCGTTCTTTCAGTGGAAGTAGTTAACATTTTCATCAATGCACACATTATTATTATTATGAATTCCACTGCAGTAGGGAGCAGTTTCTTATAAGGACAATCTCAGTAGATATCTATCTGCTGTGAAGGATCACTATTTCCACTTACTGAACAAGTAACATAAATACTCGAATTCTGTTTTAGTAGTCTAACATGATGAATTTTGAAGCCAGAGGATTAGCTGAATGTTCTTTAAATAAAAATCTGGTTTAAAACAAGTTCTCTGCTGCTAGAAAGCATTTACACAATGCCAGGAAAACATATACATACAATCCACAAAAAAGGATTTTAAGTTCTTCTAATATGAAAAACTTTCAAAGTCATGCTATTAAAAAAAAAAGAAAGCAAAAAAGTCTTTGAAAATTTGTCATGAAAGTTAAAATAATTGCAATTTATGCCACAGATAACATACTAAAAAGTAAGCAATTAACTTTTGTTTGATTGGAACCAGCATGTGACAGAAATTTAGGCACCATGATGTGATCCTTTTCCTGTATGCCACAGGCAGGCACTCCTGCCTCTGTAGAACCCACCACCAAGCAGAATTTGCCTTTGCAGAATCCCATCTATAATTTACAGCTTATAGATGACCAAAGATACAAAAGAGTGATGTCTGCATCAAGGTAATTATGGACAAGATCATGAAATACCCATGAAGGTATTCTTTAAAATCTGATCAGTATCAATCTGAGAACAGTAAGTTTTGTTGAACAAATAGGTTAAAATGATATTATTCCTGGTCTCCATGGAGAAAAAAAATGGCAGAAAAGCCCAAAACAACGCCCCAAAAAGGTTTAGCACTTCAGTTTAGTCACTTTCAATTTGTTGACCCATTTCTAAAGAAACGATGTGTGAACAGCTCTAAAGGGTCCTTAAAAGGGAAAAAAGAGAAAGCAAATTCATATATGCTCTTTAATGGTCTCCATATATGTAGCTCTTCGTGAGGGACTCACACTTCTAAGGTTCACAAATCAGAAAAGGCTGAAAAGTACTGCTACTTATTATTGCCTAAATAATTTCTTCATTACATTATGTTGTAAGTAATAAATAAACCTAGATGAGGCAAGTTAAAAGCCAACAACTTGTGCAGTCCTTATTAGAACACACTGGAATACTGTAAATTCATACTGAGAGATGCACTTCTAAAAATAAAATTATATAATGAGGGCTCAATAAAGCTTCCCTTAAAGACAACAAGCACTGTTTCCATATTTAAAATTAAACCCTTTTTAAATATTTTGTTTGAATAGTTACAACAGCACTTTTAGTATGACAGAAGAAAAATAATAAACAGACAAAACAAACACAAGGGAATTCTTTTTCCTCTTATGCCAATAAAAAGTGTTTTGCTCAATGCAAATGCTTCCCTTATATTGTTCAGAACTTCAATTATTGTCATCCTGTGCTTGCGCTGATGTGAGGATAGTCTTTTTTCATTGCAAAAACAGCAAGAAAAGAAACAGAAAAGGTGAGTAAGTCTACAGAAAGGTAATAAGCTTGCTAAAATTCTCTGAGTTTAAGGCTATTAAGGTTTTAGCTTGTTCATTTAACTCTAATAGAATCATTTTTATATGGCAGAGAATAAAGCTTTGGCTCTTATAGCTGACCATCACTGCGTGCCAACTGGCTCCTCTGGCCACAAAGCCACGGATGCCAGGCTGCAACACAGACTCCAGTACACACTGACTTGGCTCTGTGCTTTAGGCTCTGTGAACTCCCTGTCTTCCAGCATAACCAAGGCTGTTACTCCTTGGACTAACAAGAGCAAGAAGAAACCAAGAAGAGCAGTTCAGTCTTCCCTGGGCAAAGAAGACTGCACCCAAACAGTTTTGGCTAGGCATAGTTCTCATTAGCACCAACTCAGCCCTGACCCTGTGAGGCTCTCGCTAGCCCTGCGCACAGCCAGGGGGGCATGCACACACATCTCCCCATCCTGTACGTTCCGTGATGGCTTTTCAGTTGGCCCTGGCCTAAACTGGCTCTGACTTCACGCGGTGCTGCAGAGTCTGCATTAGTAGTTCAATATCCGTGGAAGTCAGATTACTGGGAAGACAGGAATAGGACCTGCAAGTAGTACAGTGCTTTTCATATAGCTCTGAGCATGAAACCCATTAGGGTCAAGCTGGCCCTACAAGAGCCAATTCTGACGAGCCTGGCTTAGAGGCTCAGTTTGTCGCTTCTACAACCTGTCTGTGAGTTACGCTCAGCTGACAGTATCACAATAAGTATCTAATACAGGTTTGTTTCCCCTTCCTCATTCAGCACCAAAGGCACTTATTCTGTGCAGATAAGGTCAAATTAAGTCCACACATATGGTGGGTTGATATCCATTAAAATGTTCATAACATGAAGTACACAAGATGTGATGGGTTCTGAAGGTTTCAGCTGGACACATCCACTGGGAAGGCAGGAATTCAGACAGTGAGGTTTTCTACCTAAAACTGCATTATGCTTTTTAGTACACCCCAGTTTGGCATCAATTTCCATCACTTACTTCAAAGAAGACACAAATAAACTGGGGAGCAGCTTGTATATTAACAAAATATTTAAAGATTCTCTTGAGTGAGGAGAATTAAGACAAAATAGTTACCCAACCAAATTGTAATAACCCTATATTTAAAAATCAAGTTGCATTTCATTATCTTTGTGCGTATCTGTCTAAGAAAGAAGTAGGAGATGTATTCAGAGAAAACAGAGATATAAAACCCATGTGTGTATCATCCCACATATAGATATTCTTTAAAAAAAACAAGATAGTGAATAGAAAAAATCAGACTTCAAATAAGGCAACGAAGTCACACACTATTAATAGATTTAACTTGTAGAATGTTAATGGTTAATAAGAAATCTAATAATAAATATGGAACCATATTAACCATCTTTGTGGCTGGTAGCATCTCATTTGTCTGGAGTCAAGTGATAATTCTTTTTAATTATCTGTGGACAGACTATGAAGCTTTTGGCATATAATGCATGCATCTTCTTGAAATACTTTTTTTTAACAATCTCTAAAAGTATAAAAGAAGATAGCTGTCAGAGCATCATACAGCCTGCTTCTGATCATGTACAATTACACGTCTAAAACTGTGACAAAATGACCATCTGACAGTAATTTTGCATACAGAAAATGAAAAGTTATGAGTTAAGAACTCGAGACACTGCAAATATCTTTATATTTAACGGAGTGTGAAAAAAGTCTCCTAAAAAACAGATACAGGTTTGCCTGCCAAAAAAAAAAAAGAAGTTTAGAACAGCCACAGTCTTATCACTAGCATTCATTAAATGTTATTGTTAAAATTAAACTCTGCCCCGAGAAACAGTTTTTTAAAATATTCTTTCAAACTATCACATCCTCTCATTTGAAATTAAAAGTTTATTTTCTCTTTCAGACACCTGCTGTCCTCTTCAAGTACTGTAATGTGACACTCGACATGCAATTGAATTATTCTAATATACCATACACCAGATGTCATGACCACACTTCACTTTAACTTGAGAAAAATCAAAAAGAACAAAGTGCGAACTCAATTCAAGGTGTAAAGAAAAATCACAAATTCCATGGGAACATATGAGACATAAAAAAGTGTCATTAAGTACTATTACTTCTATTGTTTTTCAGTATGACCCCTGGTAAACAGGAACTCTGGCTCAGTCAGCTCTTGCATCTGAAATTACAGCATACCATTTGTGCTAACAATTTCTATGATCATTTCTGTGAGCTTATTTCCAAAGAGCCTCAATTGTACAGTAGCAAAGAAACACTCACCGACTGTCAAATTACAGCTTAAAGTTATTCATCTTGTGCCATTTGAGCATTTGCCCTACAGCTTTTGACAAACATTCATGTTTTTTTCTCACTTCATCAGTCTCCTCAGCTGAAATGGCAGGTGAAGTGTAAGTTAATTTAGAGCACAGTCCAACTGTTGTTTCAGACAAGAGAGGGAGCTGTGAGCTGAGAAGGAAGTTATATGTAGGGCACAGTGGGAACACTGCTAATAATGCAAAAGGTTAGTGAATGGCAGCTAATAATGTGAAAGGTCAGTGAACAGTGGCTTGATTTTTTGGGGCATATTTTGTTCATATTTTAGGTTTAAAAAAACATTTCTAAGAGAACAAGCATCAGATAGTTAACACACACGCTAACTAAACACTGTTACTGGCAGAACCTGCAATGACAGGTCTGAAAAATAAAGTCATATATAGTCACAGGCAGACAAGATTAGACAAATTCTGCTATTTCAGCCCGAGCAGCACCAATGAGACTGGTGTTCAGGAAGTCCTAAAGAGCAAGTAAGAACACCCTTGTGGTTAAGTATGGGCTGCAATTCAGGAAATCTGCTTTTAACTCCCAGCTCTCAACAACTTCAAGGACTATATTTTGCAAGGAATTTAATACCTGGGCACTCTGGGCATCTTCATTTGGGCAGGGAGGGGAAGAGAAATAAGGGAAGTGAAGAAGAAAGGGAGCATGCGGCACTTTCCCAGACGGCTCATCTGTTATCCAGCAATACTTATTTTATTCCAGTAAAACAACACTACAGATCAGTACCAAACCACCAATACTGAATTGTAATTCTGGATTTGTCCCTATGTGTCACTGCTCCCTGTGTCCAGAAGATAAGCATTTTCAACTGCTTGTCCTGAAAAAGCAGATAGAAGTGTGCTTTTGGCACTGCTGGCTAAACAAGCAGGACTTTCTAAGAGCATGTACTGTGAGTGACAAAGCAAATGAGTTAGAACAGCTGATATTGTGTAGCAGGTCTGATCCACAGTTTATAGTGAATTTGAGGAAAGCAGTGAACTCTCCCATAAACTTCCTTGGGATTAAGTTACTGCCCTCTCTCTGAGTACTTGACTCCCACAGAAAATAAAATAAAGTTTACTGGTCTTAAAACAAAATCCTCAAAGGAACATCCTGGAATACAATTCACTCAGGCCAGTTCCTCCCTCATCCTGAAACCAGGCAGCAACCTGAATAAAACTCAAGCCTCCATCCCAGCTACTTCCCACTTTGCAGACAGGAAACCACAACTCACCTACGGTCCTCAGACTTGGGGATGGGGTTGGTGCAGCGTTGGCTGTTATACTTGGCCACATATTCACATTGCTTGAAGGGGGCAGTCTTGTCCTCCAGAACGTGTCTGATACAGAAGGCGTAGCCGTTAAGTCGCCTCTGCTTGCACAGTTTGGGGCTATATGAGCACAAGGGCTTATTGTCAACCTCAGAGAAGTGTATGTGTTTGCCTTCATACATCACGTGACTCTATTCCTTGTGAACATCAGCTGAAAGAACCAAAATATTGAGACAAATCACATAAGGGAAGAAAAACTGCATTCAGTTCTAGGTTGTGCGTTTCATTTTGGCCAGAAAGTAGGACCCAAAGCAATACCTGATTTTAAATCTTCTGTACCATGTCAATGATAAGAGAGAGCCCCAAGGACACCACTATCCTGGAATGATGATGAACCAAGATGAAGCAGATTGTCTAAGGAAAATATCAAAAGGGTCAATGTCAGTCAGAATAAAACAGATATTACTACAGTAAGTAAATGGGCACATGGAGTCACCAAGCCTGTGGTTCAGCTAGCATCCAGTAAAACAAATCCACAGCACAATAGTTTTCAATCAGTAGTCATAGATCTTTGCAAAACGTGAAAGGAATTACTGGGGGAAAGAAAATTTTACTGCCACCACACTTAAATCACTTAAACAGAACTTCACGCATCTACCAGAAAGTGATTAGAAGCTACAAGTCGAAAAAGGTTAAGCGTCAGATTAGATCACTTGCTTTCATAAATCAAGCTGAAAGATGATTAACTCATTCAATTGCAGAGGGTTTACTTCAAGGTACCTTTGCCTACAAAACCACCAGAGACTGTCTTTGCTCTGCAAAATTATTTTGTCAGTCAGTGCAACAAAGCTTTTTCTTTTAAGAAAAGCTTTCTTTACCACACCTGATGACCAGTCTTCAGAACTTGTAGTTGCTTACAATTTCTGCAAGCATCCATATGCAGCCCTTCCTGCAGTCATCATGGTTCTTCAAAGATTATCCTACCTCACTGTACCTATTTCAGGGAAGTGCAGGCATTAATATCAGTCAGTACTCCCATCAATGCCAGAAAGGCTGAAATGCCAATTCAGCAAGAGGCTGGGGGGTTTTCCCCCTAAAGTAGATTCCTACAGTGCAAATTCAGGTAGCCATAAGGTACTTTTTCAGTTCTCAACATTATGGAGGTCTTTGGCAATCATCTTTTTAAAAAAACAAACAAAACCCCCAAACCATTCCAAAGTCGTTTCAAAAAAATCAACAGTACATACATTCTGCAGCTACTCTAAGCTTAACCTGCAAAAGGTAGCTTTTATTCAGAAAGGTCATCCTGAAGCACTGGAGTGAACTCTTTTGAACACTGTGTATTCATTCAGTACTCAGTTCAGTTTCATATGTTTTATACACCAAGGAAAGGAATGTTCATAAAAGTGATATTCACAAAATACGTAATAAATTAGAGGCATGTGAAAAATGTACGGATTACCACCTCAGTGAACTTACTCGTTCCCAAGGCCCAAAATGGCAAGAATGGGACTGCAAGGAGGGAGCCTATATAGACTTTGCAGGAAAGATGCACTCTCCTCTTGTAAAGGTACAAGCCTCCACTTTCTGCTGGAAAAAAGTACCATCAGAAAATGACAAAGCACTATGGCACTGGGGCATCTAGAAAAGCAATTTTAAGTCACTATGGCAAAACAAAACACCCTACCCCACAGAGTAAACAGCATAAATCTGGCCTTAATTAGCATGAATCTAGCTGTAGAAGCAGAAAGACAGAAGAGTACTAAAAGATTTAAAAACACACTTAAAATTCTTGGAACAGCTGTACACGCACATTTACGGCATACAGAGCATATAGAATGGAGACAGGTGTTACAGAATGTAACTACTGCAAGCGACCTGAACAATCATTTGACAATAATGATAACTTTGTATTTCCTCTTGATACACGTTTTCCCTTTCCATTCACACACGCAAGCAGGCACCCCCAGAAGCAGGGGCCTTGCGCTTTGCTTACACCAGATAAGCACAACAGAAGCACAGACACCTAGTCCAGCTCCCATCACCTTTCCCAACTTTTCTCAAGGCATAGAAGCACATACACTATATATATATATATGAAATCAATCACTGAAGTATGACTTTCCACAACATATCAGTCTTAAGAACAAGAAAGTTCATTGTTGACTGTGCCCTTCAAAAAGACAGAATGGGAAGAGGGAACAATCTCTTCTCTAGCATGTTAAGGACCAAATATTCCTTTCAGTCACCTTGGCTCAGGCAGATACTGACATACCCTTCAGTATTATTCAACAACAACACGAACTAAAAACATAAATCCCATGGGAACATGACCCATACAGGAGTTGTGAGCAGTGTTTGTATCACATACGTTTGAGAGATGGACTCTGCCATTACTAGGACAGCAAAAGTAACCAAATGAGTCTTAACTACTGGCATCTCACACACATAATGCTGACAGAAGGCCTCTTGCTGGGGAGTCTGCTTCTCTCAATAGTTTATCAAAGCTTATATTAGGTGGCATACTGGACTGGACGTAAAACTTGAAAGACCAAGTGTATCTTGCAGCTGGGGTGACCCACACGTTACTCTCTATTTTTTTCTGGTTTATTTATCACCTTCTTTTAAACTACTGCTATCATGCTTTGCAGAGTTTCTGATGGATCACTAACTTTCTCCTCTTTTGTACAACCCAGTGTATTTCTTTTCTGAAGGTTATCGAGCAACAGACCAAAGGAAAAGAGTTCCTCAGGATGGTTCCAAAGTAAACAGCGAGAAATGCATACCTTGTGTGCCTCTGTTAAGCCTCTGTAAAGAAACTGCTCCACAGTTCCAGCCACTATAATCCTAGATTTATTCTTGTGGCCACAGTCTTATTTTTGGATTTAACTCATAATTAAGTCTTATTTTTGCATTTAACTTGACTGTGTCAAGGCAGGCATAGTATTTCACTTCTCACTTGTCTGAGAGACACAGGGCACAAGTACAATGCCATATGAAACATTCACACAAAAATACTGACAATAATCCCCAGGGAAACCAATGAGCACGAACATGAATTTTTGGGTCTACATATACACTAAGAGAAGCTCATGCAAATATAAGCATGTTAAAAATCCTGACAGGAATAAGTTAGTGCAACTACAGTGCAAGGAACAAGAAAGCTAATAAACATGGTAGCCAACCAAAGTTATGTTAAAAAAACCAACACAGCAATTTTCTCAAACTTGCAATTATATCTTTATTGATAGATTCTTAAACAGACTCCCCAAAAGACATGTCACTATGTGGATACACTGCCAGGATCAGAGACTGAAGTTGGACTTAATCTAAGAAGAGCTTTTTCTTTTTACTTCCATAGCATACCATATAAGAGTGTGTATGTGTGTGTGTGTGTGTGTGTGTGTGTGTGTGTGTGTGCATAAACATATATATAAAAATAACGAAGACTATTAAATCTCTTCATTCTGATTTCATCTGATGCAGTGTTTTATTTTTAACAATTTACAGGAGTTCTTCACAGAGCTTTTTGCTGCTACATAAAAAGTAGCACAAGCATGGAATAGGCACATGCCACTGAACTGAAGAGAACTGAAACTACACTTAGCTAAATAGTGGGTGGGGGAGAAATTATTTTTGTCCCGCAGGATTCAGTAAGAGATGACGGAAACATGGACTTCCCCTGGAAAAAGCAAATGCTTAAGCAGCTGTACTTCACTATAAAAATACCAGAATACAAAACTTTCTGGAAGCTGTTTTCAGTTTTGCAGTTATACTCTAAACTGAAGATGTAGGAAGGTTCAACAGAAAAAAAATTTATGCCTGCATGTGCTCAAACTAACTTTAGCCACAACCTGTGAATGAGAAACCAGAAGCTGCTTCTTGAGGAACCTAGATTTTCCTCAAACAACTGATTCTAAATACAAGATTTTGAGCTAGTCAGAAACAACAGGGCAAAGAACAGAAGGGAATCCAAAAATGCATGCCCTTGCCAAATGATGTAATACATGACTGAGGTTTAAAAGATCATGTAGGGAATAAGGTAAATACAGAGCAGTCATATACCAGATCATACAATATTAGAACTAAGGGTACCTGATGAAGATAGTAAGAGATTGACTCAAAACATATCAAATAAGTATTTCTTCATTTTTACTACTCACAGGTAGTGAACTGCTGGAATTTGCTGTCACATGAGACTATGGAAGCACACAGTATCATCAGGTTCAAAAAGGCAATAGAGAAGTTCATAGACAACGGGGACATAAGCGATGTACCCGACAGCATGACCAATTTAACAAATATGGGTGGTGGAGTAAGAAAAAAAAGCACAAAAATAAGTGTCTGGGCTTTCATGCTCTTCCTAAACAGCATCACTTATTCCTACTGCCCAAGACAGAACATTAGGTTGGATCTAAGCTGATCTGACCCAGCAGGGTGTTTTTCACGTTCTTATGAGGCTACTACTAATATTTGTAACTTCACAACACATTAATTTCTCCCCTTGTCCCATTTTTTATTCTTGAGCAGCTGACTGGAAGAAAATTTCCTCCCTCTGGCTAAAGTCTTATCTGGACATGAGAAGAAGAGTAACAAACTTAGCACCCCAGCAAGGCTTTATAGCAAGGACAGGCAGGATACAAAGCAAAGTCACACTGAGACATCAGCACTTAAGAGCAATTTGTCCTGCTGAGTGCAGCCAGTGGTAGTCTGTAAGACAACTAAAAGTGGTTTGCACAATGACAGCAAAATGAGAAATTAAAGATTTTAATACACACAGATGCACACCTGTCCAACTGCCAATACCTACTACCACCCTCTTGAAGAAGCCAGCTCCCAACTGCTTTTAGTACTGGCTTTTCAGTACACGCATAATCAGATCCCTTGCAGTGCACATCAGCTCCAAAGACAAAGAAGTTGTAGCTCTGCACTCTATGCACCCTCTTCCAAAAGAGTTCAACAGTCTTTCAGAGAGGCTGGAAAACAGTGTAGCAGCAAACTTTGGAAGACTATCTTTACTATAACCAAGTACCAGCATTATGTCATACAGAAATCTGGTACCTGACACCGTCTGTAGTCTACAGGGAAGTTAATGGCTTACTCACTAACAGAAAGCCCAAAGCACTGTAGCCTCAAAACTCAGATCGGTAATTTTGAGCAAACACTATGCTGAAAATATTAGAGTGTTTTAAATCACGTGGGTTGATACATTCTTAAACATATGCTCAGAACTTGATATTCAATGTACGTAAGACCCTTTCAGGCAATGGAATCCCCAAATGCATTGTAAATTGCAAGGCAATTATATGCTGGTGGTTAAAAGATGTATAATTAAGGGGACTGAGCTCAGAGCTTCACACACTGCATCCAAACAAAATCCACAACTACAGAGGTCTTTACTGTGTTGTTTTGCATTTGCTAATACTAGCCTAAATTTCGTGTTAAATTGCTTGGTGTGCTCATGACATCTCACAGACAAGGTACAATCATCTCCCTATGTTCCCAAAACCATCAGCTTGGGGCCAGAAGTGGAATATGGATCTACAAGAATCTCAGCTTCTCCACAAATACAAATAACATAAATAGTAGTTCTGTCAATTCCTCTTGACCAAGAAAGAACAACTACCTGCCACTGTCAGACCCATTTCCTGAAACTAAAAGCAAACACACAGAGTGCGAGATGTTGGCAACATGGAATTTCATTCGCTCCAAGATGAACAGAAGCCATAAAATTCATGACAAAAAGACATGCATTTAAAGCTACTTTATAGCAAAACTTTTCAATTAGTATTAGTAAAAAGTATACTTCTAAAGAGAAAACATTCATTTTTTCTATTTCATAGCAACTAATACCTCTCTTTGAAATGTTTTGTTCTATGAAGAGAAGCTGTACCACATCTAATTGTGATCAACATCAACACCATACAGTTTTAAATTCTGTCCCTATGCTGTGATCTAACCATAAGTTTGGCTTAGCTGTAGTCTTTTAACAGCTCAGTTCTCTACTACACTCAGCTACCAAACCAAGAATGCCGTAATTGTGGAAACAAGAGTCTTTTTGTCAGTAAAAGCATTCAAATTGAGACAGAGAACACTGAGAAGCAACCAAAGTCAACTACAAGAGTTCCTGTACAGAGCACTTTTATTAACTAGAGTACAGTCCTTACTCAGGAAGGCCTGTGAAGTGCAGGTACTGCAACACACATGCAAGTATCCTGACAGATCAAGGCATTCAACATGTTAAGATCTTACAAGGTATTTTTAGTTACCACCCGGAATCGTATTTTGGACTACTTTTTTTCATATGTTAGGATCTACCTAGGAAGAAAGAAGCAATATTGTCCTCATTCTGCCTTTTTAGAAAGCTTATTATTACTTCAGCTCTGGAAAAAGGCAGTTTACATTGCATAAGGATGTCCAATATATTAACAGAAAAGCAGCAGAACATTTTAGGCAAAACTGGTAAAACAGATTATGTTTTAGAACATAACACAATAAATACAGAATTAAACTTAAGCATTATACCTAATAATAGTAATAGCTAGAGAATTTATAGACTTATAACTAGTTACAATCAAGACCAGAAAACATAACTAGAAGGACAGAAAATAGAACTCTTTCTGTTCACAAACTAAACAGGTTCTTTTAGTTTTCCTACACCAAATGAACTTAAGCAGGAATTTTCATTTCAGCTGATTCATTTGTCTGTACCTCATAGTACCTTAGAGAAAACCTGACAAGGATACCCCAAACCCTAAAAAACAATAAACATTTAAGACTCTAAGAATTTCAGAAACTTCAGAGGATTTCTAAAGAAAAAAGATCTTAGGTAGGAAAATTCATAACTACTGCCAACAGTACATTCCTATAGATTTCAAACAAGTAATTTCCTAGACACGGCTATTCCTGACCTAAGATTCAAGATGGGCTCTATACCTTGAAAGTCTTTTAAACAAGGATTTCTCTATTTGAGCAGAAGGTCTCAGGCCCTTCTATCACATCCTCACAGGGAGGTTCTCACGCACGCTTATTTTAATGTGGTTAGAAACAGGCCTGGGTTTTGCCAGGACGAGCAGGGCCGCAAAGAGGTGGCCTTCAGATGCAGCAACGAATGGACCCTTTAGGACATTGCATCATGGCAGAAATGTACTTTAAAAACATTATCTCACAATACCAAAAGCATGATCCTGCTATAAAGTAGAGATTAAACATACGACAACACACTTTGCATCTGTACTTGGGGGGCAAAAAAAAGTCCAAGTATTTTATTTAGTTAAATAACAGATATATGGAAGGGCAGGTTAAGGTTAAACAAAATACCTTTGTTTTACTTTTAGTCCCAGTACTACGAAGACAAATAAGCTTATTTTCACACAATACAATATCATTCTTGCTTCAGTAGGAATATTCAATAAATAAACCAATAGAGCTCCTCACAGAGGAGCCTTTCAGCAGGTATAAGCTGTTGGAGTTTCAATGTGGTCTTACAATAAATTTGAACCTCCTGACGATTTACCAGACCATGAGAACATGCTCACACAGTTCTGCAGGACCAGGCCCTACATACAAATTCATTCACTCACCACAAAAATACTAAACATCAAAATAACCCCCAGTATGTAAATTTTGCATTGCTTTCTGTAGATAATTTAGCTTTACAATTAATAAAACTTGTGTGATCTTTGTATACATTACAAACAGTTCATGCATAAGGCTGAATGTCATCAGGCTGTGACAGCTTCATACAAAACACGAGCACTCCAGTTCGGCCTTCAGCAGTGGTACCTGGTGGGTATGGCCTGAGCACAAAACACTGCCAGTACAGGTGAGCCCATAGGGAGGGCACCTGTCTACAGGGGAACGATGCAATGCCCTAATTTTGTCCATTTTATTTTTAAGTCTCCCAATCCTCAAAAACTGAAAGGCCTTAAAATAAACCTGCATTGCATGTTGTTGAGTAACAGACTTAGAACTAACTCTATGTATTTTACTCAGATGGTGTAATGTAAGGCTTTAAGGTGAGCATCACTGTCACTTCCAAAATTCATCTGAAGTTACTCATACAAGGCCGTTATCATTTTGACCTAAAAGACACATTACGGAACATTTGACCCAAACACGCCACCTCCCACATTAGAAACCGGAGCTATTTCACCTGTGCGGGGTGAAGTGCGTTGGTGGGTCTTCCAGTGCAATCACTTCACAACTACCAGACGTTCTTTTCCCTGAAAAAAAGGATCCTTTCANGCCCAGTGGGACCCCAGCCCACAGGGACAGTTAGGGTGCCCAGTGGGGACACGAGAGGGGGCCCAACACAGCCCTCGCTGTGTAGGGGCTACTGAGGCGATCCCCTCTCCCGGCTGAGGTGCCAGTGCCAGTCTGCTGCTCCTGTCCCGCGAACGGGTCCTGGGACAGTGGGGTGGCTGAGGGACCGCAGCCCGGGCCCCGGCAGGGCTCAGGCGGCCGCCGGTCCCGGCATGTGCCGGGCACCGAAGGTGCAGCCAGGGCAGCCCCTCGCCCCTGCCCCTCGTTCCC